>JAMKCH010061151.1:0-13532 GCA_023653785.1 Ophioderma brevispina
TTCTAGGTAGCCCTTTTGTTGGACAATTCCCCATACAAGTTTAGCGTTGCGTGCGTGCATTTGCCCGCTAGGCACGGACCAGATCACAATTTGTCAGGAAATTATGATATGCCTGTTTACATCACTGTCGTTTGCATTTTTGATCATTTTGAGTATTCTTAAGCAAGTTTAATCAAGTCTCGTCAAACCCCTCATATTCTCGCACGATTTTAATAAAAATGAATATATGGCAAACCTTTCAAAACAAAAACAAATTGCCATGAGAAATACCGGTAAGGGCTGAGAGCCGGTGTAACTACTCTGTGACGGTGCAGACAGCCTGTGTGTGTAGCTGTACATAATCCGTCTATTGGCAAAAAAAACTGAATCCTGGACTGCGAGCATGACGTCTAGTGGAAGGTACTCCATGTCTATCTCATGGTAAGCTGTGCAGCTAATACCATGAAGAATCCCCACCAGGTACTGCGTAATGAATGCCATTAGGATAGGTAGTGTAGAGGAGACATGTCATTGTACACTTGAAGTCCATTAACCCGATCACAGCCTTGTCCTCTTGACCTTTACCAGAATGGTCGCAATTTGGTTTGTGGTGTCTATAGAAAACTACTAATTTTTTCTTTCTTATTTGAACCCCTGTGAAATATCAGGGTTAAAGATGTTTGGTTTGGATATAATTTATGAGCAAAGAGGTGCCCCATTTTGGTCAACCCATATTGTGGTACAGTTGTTCAATGGGCTTAGAACTGACATTTTTAGCTCCTCTCGCATGGAATTGGATTTAAAATATCTTTTGAAACTTTACAGATCGGGTTTTAGTAGACTTTTAAATGAGAATCCTCAATTTTGGCAAAAGTTTTGAAGATGTCTCTCTCTCTAGTTTGCAATGTGCTGATCAGAATTTTGGGTCCAACCTCCGAGAAATGTGGGAAATATGTAAAATAGGGGTAAAATTAACATGGATAAAATTTAAATCAATTCAACTTGTGTTGAAAAGTACTACAATGTATTTTGTCATCAGGATTAAAAAAAGGTAATATTTGTGTTTTGCCTTGTCAAGGTTCTGAGCTTTCAATGCTACAGCCCTGAGTAAGGTTCAAGGTCATCCTGGGAGCAAAAATTAATTAATGCTCAAATTAATTAAAGGCCACTAATTATGCACCAATTGGCCAACTATTGTAAAATAAGGCAAGACGAAAATTGCCACCAGTTTTCATATATTATCTGCTTGAGTGTCCGATACGCATAATATCGGATCCTAGCATGATAATGATAAATTGGGGGAGATTGGCGCCCAATATTTATTGGTCTCACTCGCTATTGATTTTAAAATATTGGGCTCGACTTGCGCTCGCCCATATTTTTGCAACGCATACTCGACCAATAAATTTGGGCTGAATCATCCAATTTTTTATTACACAATTGAATCGATTTGAGTACAAAAATTTCTTGGTCCAAAGCTATGAGGTTGCAAAAATATTAAAAACTCATAGCACGATCAATAAATTCTATTCTTTTGGCTTAAATTCATCCTGATTTTATTTTAGCATAAAAATTATTGATTATCCTAAAAACATGATAATCAGCACAATCAGAGTACTTGGTTAGTTTTACCTCCAGGGCTGTATCTGTTTTTAACAAAGGTCAGAACCTAGAACTTTAATTTTTTAACCCTATACAATACCAATAACACAACCCACCCATTTCGAAATTTACACTTTATTTATTTTACCTCTCCTTATTTTTAACCAAATTCCCCACATTTTCCCAGAGGTTGAACCCAAAATATCCATTTCTGATTCCATCCAATGGAACTTAACTGAGCAAATGACTTTATATACTAAATGCTCCCTTTTTGAAAATGTCTGCCCTGGGGTGTTTTATTACAGAACACAACCATGTTTTTAGGCTAATATTGAAAGAGCAGCAAGTTAGTCATTTTTCCAGAAAATTGTTGCTAAGTGCTGAAAACAATATTTTTTTTTTTGCAAAGTTTGGAGGCTTCAAGGCTTCATTCCAAACAAAATTACATGTTGCTTAACCACTCTGCAAACTTCTCATATGGGAAGGTTAACTAAATCGGCATCAGTGAATTTTTTCATCCTTGGTTAAAAGTTCTGTCCATAAAATTCAGAATATTTTATAGATGTGCTAATACCATTGAATTCTCTATAAACTCAACAGCTGTGTCTTTTCTCATTATATAGGTGTGCCTTGACAAGAATCAGATTGGACATGCCATGCTGGTGATGATTGTTTCAAGAGAGGGTGAAGAAGGTAATTATCACCAAAAATAGAGACGATGTTTGCTAGGTTGTTAACTCTTGTATCTCCAACTTTGAGCGCCCGTAACTTTGAACCAAATGGAATTTTGAATTTTTTTCTTTTGGACCCTCCTCTGTACCACCATAAACATGTACCTTTGACAGCATTTGAACAAATCTTAGGGGGGGTGTCCACACCTTGGTGTTTTGGCATGGAATGACCCATAGTCTTTTTTCATCGTGGAGTGCAAGTGATTGCTCCCCTACAGCTCTCCTTAATTGCATTTGATCACTTCCCCTGCAAGCCCCTCCTTAGGTGCATTGTAGGAAGAGTGGATTGTAACTCCTTTGAAAGATATTTTTTGATGTGCATTGCGTAGTAAATGTGGCAACTGATCTCGAACATGTTCCTTGCAAGTTTTCGTTGGTGAAAGATATCAATGAACGGAACATTTTTAAATAGTTTCTATAAAACAAATATTAACTGCTCTATATTCTGAAATGGTGTAAATACCTCCCCTCGTTGACTGGAAATGTGTAAGCCCACGAAAAAAAAAACGGGGGCCCAACAGTGGTCTCCGTCACCCCTCGGGAGTTTTGTCACCATTTTCCCTCATGAGCACAGCAGTCAATATTTGTATACTATATATTCCTCAAATCCTACCATTCCTATGAATTGATCCAAGTCCAAAACGTAAGAATTATATCGCTTTAAACTTCCATAGTTGGACTAATTGCTAGGTCGAGCTCAAGTCGATACTGAAACGATGCTCGGTGTTATTCTAATCATCTTGAATATTTGTGTCCATAACATTCTTTTCTGAGACTAGCAAAATCGCTAATATGGATCCACTCAGAATGTGATTATTACAGATCAAAGCCTTGGAGATCTAATAGGACTGTACAAGTCAAGCAAGCTTGTTTATTTGGTCCATTCTTTGCCAGAAAAACGACAGACTAGTTAACCACAAATTTGTTGTGATTTTATTCTTTCCACTCTCCTCTTCCTCCATAGTGAGGAGTGTGGGAAAGACTTTAGTATTCTGCCAAAACCCCCAAATTCCGCCGGCAACATTAATGGAATAAACTGCAATGTTGAGGGAGGTGAATTATGGTGGTCGCAGAATACTAAAGTCATCCTGGATTTTTACCATATTTCAATGAACCGCTCACGTGTCGTTCTAAACCTCGTTTTTTGTTGTTATCTATAGCCTATAGGATAGATTGAATGGGGTTAAACCTTGCAAAAGGTTACTTTTGCTTGCAGAACCTGTAATTATAACATGAAGTAACAATAAGAACAACATTTTTGGTGCATTCTTAGGACGACACTTCAAACTATTGTTCTTCCTATTTATATGATGTAGCTCGAGGTGAGCCATCAAAAAGATGAAGAGGAGCCATTACCTGACCTCCCGGGGCTACCCCACGCCAGGCAATGTGTCATACGGCAATGTAAGTGTTCCTGTGTCATAGGTCAATATGTGATGCGATCATCAAAATGAGTCATTTGGTGAGCAAAATCAAAATCCAGGTTTCAGTTTATGTTCCATTTCTTAGGCTTCATTTTGAGGACAACCTCATACCAATTGGACAAATATTAAAATACAGTTCTCGGTTTCAGTTCTCGGTTTCAGTTTAAAGTTCCATTTCTGGGCTTCATTTTGATGAAAACCTTATATCAATTGGACAAACATATCAAAATCCAGTTTCGGGGTCTGTTTCATTTTATAGATTTCCATTTCCGGTGCTCATTTGATGAAAACCTCATATCAATTGGACAAATATCAAAATTCCAGTTCTCTCTGTTTCAGTTTATATGTTCCATTTTCTGGGCTTCATTGTGATGAAAACCTTATATCATGACAAATAGCCAAATCCAGTTCTCTGTTTCAGTTTTATGTGCCATTTTCTGGTCTTCATTTTGATGAAAACCTCATATCATTGTGACAAATATCAAAATCCAGTTCCTTGTTTCATTTATATGTTCCATTTTCTGGGCTTCATTTTGATGAAACTTATATCAATTGGAACAAATATAATCCAGTTCTCTGTTTCCGTTTACATGTCATTTCTGGGCTTCATTTTATGAAAATCTCATTCAATTGGACAAATAAGCAAAATCCGTTCTCTGTTTCAGTTTATATTTCCATTTTCGGCCTTCATTTTGATGAAAACCTCATCTCAATTGGACAATATCAAAATCCCCGGCTCTGTTTCAGATTGATAGTTCCATTGTCTGGGCTTCATTTTGATGAAAACCTCATATCAATTGGACAAATATCAAAATCCAGTTCTTGGTTTCAGTTTTTATGTTCCCTTTTCTGGGCTTCATGTTGATGAAAACCTCATATCGATTGAAGATAAACTTCCAGCAATATGGTAATTTTAGTGCCACTCAGGTGAACATTAAAGGCTGACTCAGATTTCCCCAGGATGGCACCCTCAATTTTCTTACAAATCATTTTTTTGCATGTACATAATGCCTGTCCACATAAGCCGAAATCGATATCCTTCCTATAGAAAAACAGAATTTTGTTATAAAATTTCGGATGCAGAACTTTTATTATACATAGTATGCTATGGTACCGGTATACTACACTAAAATGAAAAATTTGATTGATCTCAAACTTTGGAATTGAGCAATTGGATGAATATCTTAAATTGTAGTTGACTATTTTTAATTAATATACAAAAGAATATTTTGAAATCTCTGAGTGTACCTTTAAGATTGGCACTATCTTACAATCAGTATTCGTAACAAATGACTTCTTTAGCATGATCACATGTGATGTGGCAATAAAAATAAAATGAGTGTCAATAAAGCTTTTGGCATTGATTGGGTGGTTGATCGACTTCTGGATCTGGATCATTTACTCTGATAAAACAGATTCCTGTATCACATCAGAGGTTATGACCTAAAAACCTAAAGCTGGGTAGGTGGTGAAGTATTGATGTAGTTAGTTCTTAAAACGGTCTTGAAGTTGTCATAATTGTCGATGTCCAATATGTCATGGGAAAGGCTGTTCCAGTAAGGTACAGTCCATGGAAAGAAGCTATTGGCGTATGTAGTCAACATGACGGCAATTTGCATGAACGAGAGTGGGTGAAACCGTCTGTTACGTCTAGTAGGTTTGTAAGATTATGGTCCCAGCTGATACATCATGGAGAGTCTATTGATTAGACGATCATTTTCAAGAGAAGGCAGTACAGTTTGTCCATCATTTGAGTGACACTTGAGTTCCTAGAGTAGTCATTAAAGTAAAGACGAGAAGCGGACCTCTGGATCATGTCAAGAAGATGCTTTTCATCTTTAGTGGATGGGTACCAAGCAGCACTACCATACAGGAGCTTTGGTTTAATCAAGAATAAGGAGAGCCGTGATTAAACCAAAACTCCTGTATGGTTTAATCAAGGATAGATAGAGCCTTGATTTAACCCTTTCCCGGGACCTGTGCTAGGCAAATTCATGGGCCTCACACACCAGGGACTTTAGGGATAAAGATTGGCAATTACTGACCTCCCATCGGCAAACTTGTGTGGGCAGATGAGCTGGTATCGGGTTGCAGTTTCTTTGAAAAACGGCCTCGAGGCGAGACACTCTGGCTAGAAATCTAGAGCAGGCTCCAGTCAGAATTGCTATGTCTCGCTAGCTTTGAGCAATGGTTCAACTTCACTGTGCTAAAAAAATGCAACCGCTGAAGCGAATCTGGGCTAGAAGTCGCCCAAAGTCTGGGTTAAGTGTTAATATCTTGCATATAAATGCTTACTTACCGTAGGGGGAAACAAGGTCAAGTCCCATTGAATGCAATTCCCTACATTGGGAACTAAGCATTTAAGACAGTCAAAACTATTCCTTATTTTTATCCTATGAGCTCATCAATAATTTGCACCATTTTTATCCAAATCGGAGTAATATTAAAATTTGACCCCTGTACAACTGAAAATTACACTTTTTATTGATTATTGCTGTTTTTAGCCTATAACTCCAAAACTTTCGGCCGCAGATAGTACAAACTATACCTTTTTGGAATCCTTATGATTAGACTATTAACTTGGTATACTTTTCAACATGATTGGATCAATTTCAAAATTTGACCCCTGTTATTGACCTTTGACTCCCGAAAAACTAATTTCCCCACCCCCTACGATAACTCATTTTTGGTAAATGTTGACATCTTTACCTACCAAAATCAGTTGAAATCAGCTTCTTTAAAAAATTTTCACAGATTTGCTAAAAATATGTTTACTTTTGAGTTACTATATGTGCTTTGTTTACAGTTAATGGAAAATATTGTAGATTAGGCCAGGGGGAAAAAAAAAGATTTGTCTCAGCTTCCTGCTCGCATTCGTGTAAAAATTACATTTTGAAAGGATTTCAAGAGGTTTTTAACATTTAAAAAAAAAAACTGGTCAAGGAAAACAAAGGGTTTTAAGCTACAGGAAGTTGAGATGAACTCTTTTCATTTTTTGGCCTTGGCCTGTGGGCCATATCATATAGATGTACATGAGTACATAATTCCTATTCACATCAAAATGGTTCATCAGTTATAAATGAAACTTTGGAATTAAAGGTGGGTGACCGGATCAGACAACCTTGGCCCCCCACTCTACTCCATTAAGATTTTGGCATCGGAAGAAAGCTCACATTTTTCTCATTACATCAGCAAAATTTAAGACCCAGGAAATGATCCTTTTGGTGTTATGAATAAATAAGTCGCCAGATGTGGTCGATCACATTTACAAATACAAATCAGCCTATGGGTCAATATTTCTTTTTCCATCCAAACACCTGGACTGATTTAACTCAAAAATTTCTATCAGGTATTTTTGGTGATATGCTTCCTAGGCTGTTAGGGAGAAAACATCACATGAAAAATTGATTCATGATCTGGTCATCCACCTTAAGTGGCAGGAGGAGATTTTTTGAGGATATAAATTTCTCTCAAATTGCACTTGATCGGTCGCAGACCACCCACCGAAAACGTTTCGAAGGTTTATTGGACAAACAAGTACGAAAGAAAAACCGCAAACCTTGTTTTGAATTTGCCTGTTATCGTAATCGTCCCCATAGGAAACCATGCTTTGAATTTCTGTCGTGCACGACAGAAAATACCACATCATCATCTTATTACATAAAGACGGCATATACGGCTCATTCACTTCTGGTGTGATCCAACACGTTGGTAAGCATTCCAAATATGCAAAAAAGCTGGATTCGAGAAAAATTGAGGGCGCCTCTCTCTGGAAATGTCCTCATGTCTCTTTAAGCTATGTGGGTAAATAAAGAAAATCTTATGTTGTAATCAGACAGTGCACCTTAAATTTTGACATTTTTGCTTTTTGTGTTTTATCACCAGTTGGACATTTCAGAGGATCAGAAAAGAAGAATGGAAGAAAACAAACGTAAGGCCATGGAAAAACGTGCAGCCAGGATGCAGAGCTCTCAGAATACAACTGGCATCTCAGAAAATGAAATACCAGATAATTATCAGACAGAGGAAGCAAATAGAGGCGTTGATTCAGATGAGGAAGACTTAGAAAATGAGATGTGGAATGAACTGATAAGCAGCCAGCAGACATCGACACAGAAGCCCCTTAACCTTGACAATAAAGTAAAGAGTAAAAAGTCATCCAATGCTTCCATTGAGATCATACCAGAGTATGATGAAGACACCGATGATGACGATGAATATGAAGAATACCTTGAACAATTTAAAGCCATGAAATTAAAGACAGGGACAAAAACAGTTACTGTTACAGACAAAACAGGTACAGGCACAAAAAGGGCTGATTCTGTTGCAGATAGAACAGTTGGTTCCTTACCAGTTGAAGATAAGGAGCAATCTTTATCAATACTGGCAGATGGTCCTTCTGCTGGAAATGATATGATTGCTAATGAGCAAGAAGATGAGCAATCACAATCTATGTTAGGGGAAAGTATCACTTCCGAGTCCTCAAGTAAAAACACTGAAGAAAAAGAGATCTCAAATGGTGAGAGTACAAGCAGTCCAAAGAAAAGCCAGAGTTTGGGAGGTGATGGTGTAACACAGGTACCCCGTGAGGAGGTAATTCCAGGTGTCGCACAAGATGAGGAGACACAAAATCCAGATTCAGGATTAGGTAAAGAAGATGAGGCAACTTGTCTGCCAGAAGACACTCAAGGAGATTCAGGTGGTACCGGTGCTTCATTGCAGGAGGAAGCGGCGACTTGCCTTCCTGAGGAGTACTCTGAGGCTTGTAATGATGACAATGTGGCAGATGAAGAAACTCAGCTTCCTGAACAGGACACTGACACTATGGCACCCATGGAACAAGGTGAACATGATGATACTGCAGAAGCAGAAACCATGGAATATGAGGAAATGGACATTGCAGAGGCTGACACAGAAGAATTCAAGTAGACATAAATGCTTCAGTACATTAAGTTTAAAGAAATCTAAGGACAGGACTCTATAAGAGGATGTATAGTGTTCCCACAATGCATTTCTTCCAATGCAATTCTTGCACTCGTTTTCACATGAGTTTGTAGTGACAAAGAGTACCTAAATGAACAGAACTCATCCCAATCTTGCAATTTCAGTACTTTTTGTCACTCTAAACTTGTATAAACTTGACAACCAGTGCAAAATTTGTACTGGAAGAAATGCATAATGTGAAGAACACTATACCTTCTCTTGGACTCTATAGTAATTAAAAACATGAACAAAATTATTAGAAAATGTTGCAAGGGCAGGCCTATGAGAGTTCAGGTTTTATCTGATTTCAGCTTTTTTGTGCCTTCAAAAAGTAAAATAATTAGCCTTTTCTTTCATTTTCAGCCTTTTTTTGACCTCTTTACACAGTTTTACACTATATTTCAGCTTTTTTTTCAGCTACTTTTTCAAAACACCACTCACAGGTCTGACACAGCTGTTTGACAAAATGCAAATTGTGTCTCTTATTTTTAGAGCAATTTAAGCAATGGCGACACAATTTTGACAACTAGAAGTAAGAACATGCAAGAGCTATTACCTCCCCAAAAATAAGAAAAATCCATTGTGGGAATCTTGCCATATAGGCCTACAAAGGTCATAATTTGTATCTTAAAACAGCACCCTCAAAATATGCCTATTTCCCATAGAAAGACGTGTAAAACTAGATTTTTATGAAAAATTACATTTGCCCGCATTGAAATTCCATCAAAAGGATGTAGTTAGTGGAATAAAAAATCCAAATTGTCAAAGTGTGTCGCCGTTGATATTTTTTGTTTTATTCTAATAATAAATGAGACTTTCAAACAGCTGTGTGGAAGTGTTAATTTTGTAAGCCATAACCTCATTCCTGTGACTTACCTAAAAAGTTGTTACACTATCTTGAGTATTTCATGATCCTCAGCAATGCCTTGCATGAACCAGCCATTCATAGCGGTGTGCAGTTATTGAAAACCCAGCTTAATACATAAACAGATGATACTTGTCAATGAGAGGTGCTTGGCTGTAATATGCCTCATATGAAAATAGAAAATCAGCCTTAAAATTCAGAATGTGGCCACCGTAAAACATTGCCTGTGTGGATGGTTGGCCAAGTGCTTGGGTTGTTTGTATGGAAATTTCAGGGGTTGTAGGTCAGCGGTGGGATTTGCAAAAAGTGCAACAGGAAATTCCGGTGGAAAATTATACACAATATCGTTTGTGTGGTGCAAAAAAAATCTGAATTTGAAAAAGCCTTGCACTATCTTATTTGTGAATTAATTAACCCTAACGCCCTAGGGGTAAGTATCTTTACCAGTACTAAACACCAAAATATGCAAAATTTGCGATTTGGTTTTGAGTACTATACCCCAAAATTCGCCAATATATCAAACTATTGTGTAGTGCAAAGTACTAAACACCAAAAATTGTTCACAATATTTGAGGTTTTTTGGGGTTTGGTGGCGTTAGGGTTAATGAATTCATAGAAAATAATGATTGATTTTGGGTTGGGATCAAAATTGTGGTCAGTTGATCAATAGGAAACTTAAAATTCATTGCTATTGTGCTTTCTCTTGGAGGTATTCTGGCTACATACACACCTATAGTTGATGGATCAGAAACTCTCCAGGAACCTCCCAGTACTCGCCTTTATCATACCGTCTAGTAGATTCTAGCGATATCATTGGTCAATCGCCTCAATTTACTGACTAGATATTTCCCGTATCCTGCCATCTGAGTGCATCTGGGGCTCCATATCTGGCCAATAAGAAATGAGCATGCGCAATATATGTTGTCAAGTACATATAATGGCGTTGTTGCTTATGGCAACCTTAGCCTGGTCCGGCACAAAACGCCGGTCTACTGTATTTTCTGCCGCTGATTTGAACTAAAATGTACAAGAGTGTGAAATTATAGGCCCTAATTGTGTCATTGGGTATGATAATTTGTCATTAGGCGAGATTGGGGTCGGATACGGAAAATATCTAGTCTCGGAAACCCCGTACATGGTGCGGCCTCACCGTGTACAGGGTTCCTCAACTACTGTCTGTTCAATTAACTTAGATATCTGGTTTTTATTGATTAAAAAAATACACAAGTTCAAAATAAATCGCAAAAAGAAAGTTGTTGGGTATCTTTGGACCTAAGACGTTTTTTACATGAAAAAAGGAATGGGACATTTTAAACCTTCAAATCTATTGAAATCTGGATATTTTACCCTCGTTTTGAAAATGAGCTAATAAAGGTTTAGTACCATTAGAAATCACGTTTTGTGGAAGGTTCCATTGACTACATTTCGTAGGTAGTAAAAGTTGTCGGAGGATAAGAATCACGATCAATATTGTCTGCCACTGGTATGAAATGAATGATGCCAACTTTGTTCAACAGGATCAAATCCGAACCATTGTTATTTGCACTGAATTTTTGCAATACAAATGAGATGATACCCAAGGTGTCACACGGCATTAACTTAATGGGCGGCATTACAGGAGAGCTGTATGATTCTTTTGTTTGTAACCAATTGAATAAAAGAGACAAGACCGCTTTTAAAAGTATTGGTATTTCAACGATGCATTTATATGCCCATGCAAACACCTGAAATGATGAAATCAAAGCAAGGTCTACGAATCAATTATTGTTCGTAACATACTTTTCAAGCGCCCCTAATTCGTGAATGGTTCCGCCTTCAAAGTTTCAGAGTCAAAAGTCAATATTCACCTGGACCTAGTTTGTTGTCATTTACCAATAAATATCAGTGTAAATTGAATAAAAATCCAAAGAAGAAATATGTTTTCAAGTTGGAGCCCAATGATCTTGTTGGGTCCAATGATGAATAATAACTTTTCTTTCGTGATTTTTTTCGAATGTGTAAATTTTGTGGAAAAAAATTCATAATAAAAAACGGATATCTAAGTTAATTGAACAGACAGTAGATATATTATGTATCCGACCCCAACTCACCTAATAACTAATAATACCATAGAGAGTGGTTTGTACTTGACTAACTTAAAGGTGCAACAAGAGATTTCAAGTCATCCATATTTTTCTGTGATATGTAATGATTTCATATAGATTGGACATTGTGTTTGGCTACAAAAATAACTTAAAATGAAAACAAAATGTGATTTTTATATGCTTTATATTCCAATAGAAACAGGCTGAATTTAGTATTTGCTCCTATAGGAAATTAGAAATTCAGAATTTTGGTACCAAAGAAACAGTTGTCAGCTTAATCCTTTCAGATAGGAATATTTTTGATAGAAGCTTTACACCAGTGAAAAAATCAGAATTTTCATATTTTTTAGGGACACCTGTTATTTGAAATCTCTTGTTGCACCTTTAAGAGTGACTGCACAGTGCACACATTGTTACTATAGTCTGATGTTTTATTTGTGTCACTTCATGCATAGAGTCGAGGGTATGGTTTCATTTGGAGGAATGGATAAATAGTTAACAAAAATTAAAAAGCCAAATATATAGTAGAGTAGATACATTATTAAGTGCAAATGTTATGTTATTGTAGATAAAAGCTTCAAAATTTTGTACAATCTATTTAAATTTCATGATCCTCTTTGAGTTAATTCAGTAAATGTAATGTTTGATGATCATCATGGTTGTTTTGACTATGTGTAGCAGATGCAGGGATTTGTTAGATTAAGTGGACTTTATTTGCCATGGAAGAACATATTTTGGTACTTTTGTCACTAAATCCGTAAAACTCAATCTAACCAACATTTCATGAGGCTGCGATGATCAATATGTATACATGCCATACAGCACATTTTGTTTATGTACATCAATAGGCTACTGGTTCATATCAAAGAACAGATTTAAAATCTTTAAATATGAATGGCAAAAATGTTGGCCTTGATCTATACCAATAAAAAATTATATTGATTTTTGTGGATGAACATCGGCATAAATAGAATCGTTGAAAAAATGTAGTTTATTATTTTTTTTTTAGATTTTTCTGTTTTTTTTAAAATGTTCAGAAAAAAAAATGAAAATTTGGCCGCAAAGTGTCCAAAAAAATGAAAAAAAAGTGGGCCAAAAATGCAATTCGCATATTTGCATTTTTCATTCTGGGACAAACTTTTTTTTTTTTGCCTAATATAGTATAAATACTAGTATGTGGTGGCCCAAGATTAAGATAGTGTCAACAGCTTGCAATCCTGGAGCAAGATTATGAATTTAAAGTTAGTCTCAGACTTAGATTTAAAAGTTTTCCCTTACTCAAAATATAGTTCTAAATTGTTTATTACAATCAATGGATGACCAATATTGTATTACAAAGGAGTCTCTTATATACCATACCAGCAGCTGCCAAAGGGTGGATTTTAATTCAGCATGAACTTGCTTTGCAGAATAAATATTAAAATGTCAATACAAACAAAATGGTTAAATGACCCAAGATTGCAATTTGTTGTGTGCCAGGAGAACAAGTTGTTGACACAAATCTCATTTATGCATCCCAATACACCGTAGTATACTGGTAGAACAATTTCAGTGGAAGGTCCTTATTTTTCCATTACAACTTCATTGAAGTACGTCTAAACATGGGGTGGAATTTCAAAAAAAGGGGTACAGTGTATTTGTGTCATCTGATTTTTGATCAGGACACAGGGATTAATGTGGTATAGTCGCCGTCACAATTCCTTTTCTGAAATAAGCGTCTGTATACGCTCGTGAGAGTTGCTGCATGTAACACGCATCCTTTGCGCGTTGTCACGGTTCTTTCTGGTGGGAATGCTGGCGTAGTCTTGACGCAGAGAAAAGGATTTTTTTTTTTCACAGAGACATTTATTATTCATATAACATC
>JAMKCH010061161.1:0-92388 GCA_023653785.1 Ophioderma brevispina
TTCATTCCTTGTTCAAGCCTTTAACACAGCGTTTGGCTGCTGGGGAGTTCCCATGACGTAGCGCATGTCTAAGAATAGCCGGCCAATTAGCGATGCGGATACGGAATCGGCGGCGCTGTGACCGAGCAGTGCAGATGCTATGGAGCGTAAATGGTGTGTCGTATAGATAAGAACCCCAATAGATTTATTACCTTGTCTTTGGTGACAGAAATGACTTGAAAGTGAAAACAAAAGGCGATTTTCATTTGGTTAATTTCAATATAAAACATTTAGTATTTAGTATTTGCTCCTATACGAAATTAGAAATTTCACAATTTTGTACCAAAGAAATATTTTTCAGCTTAATCTTTTCACATGGGAACAATTTTAATCAAAAACTTTACACTGGTGCAAAAATCAGAATTTTCATATTTTTTAGTGCCACCTGTTATTTGAAATCTCTCGTTGCACCTTTAATAAGCAGGGGTATTCGACATAGAGGGGAATGTACCAATCCTTATGAGAATAGTGTATCACTATTGTCTTCTACAATCAGAGTATACAGTCAATATGTGCATGATTTTATACGACAAGGTTTGAGGCTTTCTCAAAGCTGTATCCAATCATGATCCAATCAAGCGTAAATTGAATCGCGGGAAAATTGAAAAGAACTGTCTGTCATCTAACGAGTAACCTTGCATGGGTGTTAATGTCAATAAGATTTTTAAAACCGGTTATTATATACTACGTGAATCAAAAAAAAAGCGCAATGGTTGCAGATGACCTTGACCTTGATAAAGTCACTGAATCATAGATATGTTGTTTTGATAAAGCAAATCTAATAAACTTCCAAATGTTGAAAAAATGAAAGAAAATGATTAAAAAATAAGCCCGATATGACCAATGTTATAAGCACACCCCTTTTCCTCCATTCCTATGGGATTTACACAGTTAAGCAAGAATACGTCAATGTACGATATACGGGGCATAGCATTATGAAAGTAAAGATGACCCATGCTATTTTGTTTAATTGATCTATGAATAGCCATAATTTCCTTCATTGATCTTCAAAAAGAATTTAATGTTCACAAAAAATCTCACCCAATAATTAATCTTGATGTGTAAATGAAAAGGGTTTCAACACTACTACTGTAATCAAGGTATAGAACAAGTTATGCCATTTAAAGGGACTAAACTCTTTGCAATATCCTAAACAATGGAAAGATCTTGTTTTCTTGCTCTGCAAACAGGTGACTTTGTTGGTTTTGAATCGTCATATCAGTTGCACATTGGTATAAATTCATTGATTCATCCGTAGTTGAAATAAGAACGAAAACGGCATCATAAGTTGAAAAGGCTCATGATATTGATAGTGACCCATTCTCACAAACACAAGTTTAATGCGTGTAAAATCCTCATAGGAAGGCGAAAAAATGGGTTGCTTACAATTTGGTCATACTGCTTTTATTTTATCTATTTTCTGTATTTTTTCCTTATTTGGAATTATATTAATGGTTTTTATATAAAAAAAAATCTATGAAATAGTGAGTGCATTAAGGTCAAGATCATCTTTTAATCCTTGCACATTTTTTTTGATTTCCGTATTAGTGCTGATGTTTGTACGCACACACGAATAGTGTTTGGCATTTGCAGGCACGGGAACCCTAGCGTACCCTTTCTGTAATCATGTAAGAGATACTCATTTGAGAGAACGATAAACTTGGACATACAGATTGAGGCGATTTGTGATTAATTTATAAAAGAGGAGTGACCCCCGGTCCCCCTCTGAGAAATACGTGATTTATACCAGTGTAATTTCAAGTACCATTTGGGATAAACAATCTTTTTTTTCTATAGATCCGTTGTGGGAGGAGTAAGTCCTACGTGTTCACAGTCGGGAACAATGGTAAACAATAGGGCAGCGTGTACTTTTTAGGTTACGCGTAAAGTATTCCTCGATCACCAAGGTTACGCGTATCATTGGTACACTTTATGCTTGGAAAGGTCGCCGTACTTTCGCCCTCACTGCGCCGTGTAGAGTTTTTCTATAAACGGTCTCCCGTGAACTGGATCTCGGGAAACCGATCCGATCTGGATCTGCGCTGCCCGTGTAATTGCCCCGATGATTACTTTCACACCGGTGTAGAAGTAAGTATATCCCGGCGTAATCATATTCCGGCTACACCGGTAAAGAATGGTCACTCGATTCAGTCGACTTTTCACGCAACATTCGTTTCACGCTTTACTCCTTCTCGTCTATGGACCCCGGACTATTACGCCCGCGGGAGGGAAACTATAAGTATGAATTGGAGGTGGATCAAAATTGACTATAGTAGATTCAACCATCGTTGTCACCGAGCGTAAAGTTTTGGACAGCGTCGATTAGTTGAAGAGAGGCAGTATGTGGCTCGGTTCACCTGGTTCATGAACCAATTTGAGATAATCTGGTCTTTCATTTTACGACATTTTTTGCATAGAGTGTGCAAAAACCTTTGTATTCCTTCGGTTCCAAACACAAGCGTCAGAAGTCATTTTACATTCAACCCGCCGTTACATTGAATACGCTTATTGAATCAATACCAATAGAAATATTTGGAGAGGAGTATAGCTATAAATGCGCTTACGTTGACTTGAATTCTTTTATTGAACATAGATTTGATTTTTCTCTGCTATCGCTACATGTTCGAATAGATTTTTGCGGGGATTTTAATTTAAATTTAAAAAATTTGCCCCCCAAAATGGGGGGCCCCCCCCCTCATTCATGCCCATACTTCGGAAAAGTACTAGAGTGACACGATGGGTCTTGAAATATACTATAATGTACTGTACACGCCTTGCCTTAGATACTATTATTATACTCGATTCATCTATGTGTGACGCGTACTACCATTCTTGCGGAGTTGAAAATTCAATTAGCGCAGGGACTTCTTTTAATCATGTTATTGGGAGGAATGTTAAGGCCTGAAATACATCTATTGTGGGTTTTCTATACATGAATGAATTGTATTTGGTGGCAGGTGGGGAGTTATATGACCGGAGTGTCCTCCAGGATAATCCGGCGTGGCACGTGCTTTAAATTCTTTCATTTTCCCTCTCCGCCTTAATTCATAGGTCCAAAACTCCACGGGGACGAACGTATCAACGCGAATCGACTATAACAAGAATGTTTCTACCATCCTCCATTCAACCATGTCATGTCCCATAAAATATTTAAATGTTTCATTTTTATATAGAAGTCTCTACCCTCTTTCTCTAACCTCTACTTCACCTCTTCTTCTGACGGATTCATTTTTCTTTTCTTTTTCCTTTTTCCTTCAGTCCGATTTGGAGACGAAGATTTAGATTTTGAGCACTGCAAAAGTGGAATGATTGATCATCCGCGCGGTAACCCTCTGACAAGTGTGATGATTCATCGCCGTCTCGCTGTCTATTGAATGGTGTTGAATTATTGCAGTTTCAGTCTATCCACTACGATCCAATATGTCGGTTTCAGTGGATTTCCCCAGTTTTCAGTCAGTTGTCTCATGGAACAGGTGTGTTCTAATTTTACCAGCTTTGCTCTGCAAAATTCCTTTACATGATGCGTTGTACGGACTTCCTTCATAATGGCTTCTTAAGCAAAGTCCAACCTCTTGAAATCAGTCCCCTACGGAGTAAAGAGAGTCCGTCCCTTTTTGGTAAGAAAGACTTGCCATCACCAAGTAACAATCTATCGGTAGTTGAACCCTTGTGAGCATCTCCCCACCTGGAGCTGACCTCCTCGGGCTGAATGGCGATGCCCCAATAGATTGAGAACCAGAACTGGCCGATCTAATGTTTCCTTGCAAAGTGGGGCTATCTGGAAATCAGATCAGTATACTACCTGTGGTTGTGGTAAAGCACCACAGACAATGGAACACATCTTGGTCTGCCCCTGCTGGAGCAACAAATGCACAACAAGGACCTTGCGGAATTTCAGTGAAGCAGCCCGACGGTGTGTACCATCTCTGGCTGGATCATATTTGAGAACCCGACATGTTTGACACGATAAGAAGAAGATCATGGCGTTCCATAGTCTTGGTCAATTCAGAAGTTTGAGATATATTGTTGGAAATGCCCAGTTGGAAGCGATCTTGCACCTGATTGTGTACGGCATCGGACCATCTTTCTATCATTGGGAAATTTTTATGTCCTTAATTTTAGTATTGTTTCATCTTAACCAATTGGTTGTTCTGTTCCCAAGGCAATGCTGCTGCATTGTTTCAGTTGCTGTTGACCTGGATGGTACAGTCTTTATTGAAGTAATCTATTGCATCATTCCCGGGATCATTCCTTGGTACTGGTTCTTTGCAGGGTCTCTTGATTACAATTCTCCGGAATTGCCAGTGTGTCCTTGCGGTGAAATTTCAACAATTTCTTCACCTCGGCTTCGTGGTGTATTGGTAATTTTCAAGTTGTGTACGAAAGAGATAATCCAAAAAGTATGTTCACAGAGTGTCCCTTGATGTTCGAGAAATGGGTTGGTTTAATAGAGAGTGATGTTTCTGCATCGTATATCGATGCCTTCTGATAATAATTTCACTTTGATGTCAAAATTATACATAATGAATCTCTAAAGGCCACCTATTCTTTGTGGACTGTATAGGTGTTCTGGGTGGATGTGGACTTACACCAATTGCTCAAGGTATACCTCTCAGTAGCATTATATGAGGTCACGGCATATCTGTTCTTAAAGATAATTACTGGATTGCACGACTTTGATGCGGTGTTGACCCGTGCTGTTATCCAAATATTATAACGTTTTATTTTACGTCATTTTTATCAATCAAAATTCTATCGGCTTTTTGGTGGAGTGTTTGCACCGATATAACTTATATATAGACCATTCAATCGATTAGGTATCTAAGCAAGAGGATGTTTGAACCAAATCCCATAAGACATTGCAATGTGCCTATACTGTACTGTACTAAAACACATGTCAATTACTTAGGGATAAATTGTTCATCAGTTTTTAAGTGGGCTCTACTATATGGGTTGATGAAAGTCAGGGGGACTGATTGTTAAGAATAGGATGTTGTGGGAGCACATGAGCTTATGGAGGTGATGAAATTCCCAAAGTATGGGACATTTTGGGAGGGAAATCATACACCCCCGGGTATATGCGAGTTATGAACTTTGAATCAGTTGTCAGTTGTGCATGTTTACCACACGGATCACATGAAATCCACGGGTTGAAATTCACTGAAACACAATATTACCCAAAGAGAATGTCTCTGTTTACATTAAATTAAGTGATGTTTTTAATGGTGGAACGTCTGTTGATAATAGCAAGAATATCATGATTATTTGAAAACAATTTTTGAAGTGTGGCAAGTTGTCTAAAAAAAAAAAACAACCAGCACAACCAAAAAAGGTAATTCCAAGATACTTCGCTTTGTTTTGACAAAATTGGCAATCTTAATATTATGTCAAATCACATTACATTACATTTGGGGCAGGCCAGTCAATATAATTATTTTTACAGTCAAATGCACGTCCTTAATTTCGGCCTTTACATATCCCGTATTAAAAAAAACATCATACATAAATAAAAATTAAGTCAGCAAAATATATAGGTGACTAAGCATGATATACAGCTATAAACAATTACGTGTGTGACTTGCGTTGTGCACTTTACGAACTGTATTCATAGCTATTCATCAACTTTGTCTGATCACATTTTCAACGTTGAATAAAAATTACGTGTATAAAACTCTTTCAGGAAATAATTTGAAACTTCGTGTTAATGTTTAATTGAAAAATAAACCAAGAATTAGAGAATAAAGGTATTATTTTGGGAACCAGTACTCTCTTTACGACCGGCGACACCATTATTTTTACGTGGAAGAACTCGGCCGCCGGCCTCGTTCTTCCACTTAAAATAATGGTATCGCCTTGGCCTTAACCTAATTTCGCGATGCTTTACGGCTTAAATACACAAGACAGTACTGTCAACACACAGTGACAACAATCGAACAACCCGCTGAACGCAACGATCGTATGCAACGAGGCGCAACGTTGGCAGGCGCGAAAGTAGCAAAACGCGGTATGACGCGAGCGCTTCAACCTAAAAATAACTTCAATACGCATCGCGTACTACCTGGGTTCAATTAATCGAATTGAACCCGGGCATCAACCAATGAAATTGCTTACATTTTCACAGCTGTTTAAGAATTTAAAATGTGAAATAGAGCAGATGACACAACTTCAGGGCCAAAATGGGAAAATTCCCCTCCAAAAATTGTATAATGTGATGCAATCGTACCGAAATGACTCTTACTAAAATGCTTCTTTCATTTTGATACCACATTGAGATGTTGTACTTTTTGTGTACTGCTACAAAGAAAAAAGTAGTTTGTTAAACCGAAAGGTGTTATATGTATTTGTTCCTTTGCATGGTTGTTGTTATTCTCCTCAAGAAACTGGATATCAAGTTGTATTTATTTTACCATCGAAGATGGAATAAAATCCGTAGTTAGGTGATAAAAGCCACAACATACCCTGTGCTATCCAGCAGCAAAATGATGACAGAATATAACAGTCATGCCACAGAGTTGGGTGGTTGTCTACAGGTAGCAGTGCAAAGTCCTCTGGTCCCCATTATTTTAAGAATAAGGACAGTCAATATTGCTTGGGAAATTGGGGCAAATGGCTAAGGTATAGTGTAAAAGTGCCCGGGCACTCACTATGAAATGGAATAACATGGGTGTAAGGCGGGCATACCATGGGTTGTAAGTACAACATACTAGCTAACGCATGGTTGTATATTAGAAAGACTAGTCTTGTTTAGATTTGTTCCGATTTCTAGGTACTACTGGTACAGTATTCTAACACAGGTGAATTCTAGCATGTAAACTGCACACTTTTTCCTTTACTTTTACTACTTAAAGGTCTCAGGAAATTGCAAATAGAATTGAGTGGTTTGTGTCAAGGTCTACAAGGAGGGAAGAGAACGAAGAAAGCATTTAAAATAATTTGAGTTGGTGATGACATTATTAGTGAAAACATGATTTTAGAGAGTAACTATAAAAGTCCCGGTGACTGTTGTGTGAATTATTCATGACATCTGACTGAAAATCAATAGTTCACTAATGATGTCACTGGTAGCGTTTTCTTTTTTTTCTGGCCCTGGGTATTGGAATGGAATGTCCCCATAAAGAATTGGAGTAGGTTTATCTTAATTTCCTGGGCACCTTTAAGGTAGGACAATTTGTTCTTAAACTTGTGTAATATTTTAAAAAAAGAAAACATTAAAACAAAAAACTAAAAGCAAGAAAACGGGGTTTACAACATGCCAACCAATTTCACCAGCAGCAACAGTAAAAACTGAACCTGCTTGTTGACTGCTACCAGTATAAAGCTGGTCCACTGTGTGTATTATACAGGGTGATGTCTGAGTCAAAAAAAACTTTGGACCGGATTTGTTCCGCCAGTGTGAGTTGTAAATATAGAGATACGTCGGGTTGTTATTACATAGTGACGGATGTTGAAAATTTTTATCATTTTTACGAAATTAAGGGAACAATAGGACGAAATACCCAAAATCTTCAAAACATGCCAAGTGCCGCACATTTCAATAAATACTTCAAATTTTATAATCTTAATAGAAACTTGCAATTTTGACGTATGTGCATTACAGAAGAGATTTTGGTTGTATTACATAGTGACGGATGTGAACCATAGTCAAAGAAGTGTAACTGATTTCCCACCCCAGGCTTTGCTTTTTTAAATACTTTTGTTAGTAAATTTCTTTCTTAAATTTATAACTGACACAAGCAAAATATGTAATTAATTTATAATTATCGATGTTAGTAGGAAATTTATATTTTATATTGAACAGTTCAAAGCGGTGATTCGCGGCAATCCACTCAACATCCTTCATCTATATTATGTAATAAACCAAATTGAGCAGTTCGTGATGACGACGTTGGTTTGACGGATGTTCAGATAAACGCCGATTGATGTTTTCCATAATGACGGATGATGAATAACGCTTTTAGTATAGGGAAAATTCAACATCCGTCACTATGTCATGAACAAAAATCGCCCGTTTATGCGTATTTTTTGGTGTGTGTGTGACTTAAATGTTGGGGGAAGGATACTGATGGTTAAATTTTCCATATGTATTACATCCATTTTATCAAGTAAGACTTCAATAACATTAGCTTAAATAAAATTTTCAGTTGTGATAGAGTTCTTAATCGGATGTTATTGTTTGAATCATATGTGGGGATGTGTACGGGCCCCTCTGAGGTTCTCGATTTTTTCAAATGCGATTTTTTCAGAAAAACAAAAAAATTAGTATTTGTTAACATCCGTTTTTCCCCCCCCCCACCCCCCCCCCCACTATGTAATGACACCCGACGATATATAACGTATGTGATATCCTCGAGAAAGCCTATTTTCATTATCTTTAATTTGCTGCAAAGATAATACAATCGGGTAAGTATAGGCCGAGCTACAGTGTTTGGAATCAAGTAGTCCGGGTTTAACCCTATCCACGGATTCCCATTTGAATGCACGGCGCCCGACTAAGCAAATGTGATTCCGTGGACAGTGCAGAAAACCGACTGCTTGATTCAAACGATTGTAACTCGGTCTATACCTAACCGATGTGAATGATCTTTGCAGCAAATTAAAGATAATGAACTAAGCTTTCAGATGATATCACATATGTTAGATATATGTTACTTGAAAATTCAAAATCGCGGACACAATCAGGGTCAATTTTTTTTTACTCACCCTGTATATAGAAGTGCTATCATATCACAATCGCTTTATTCCGTAAAGCTTATGTAGGATTAAAATCAATTACCACCCACATCCTCCCTCGTTAGTGTAGAGGATAAGAGCGTCGATTTATAATGCAGGTGTCACAGATTCGAATCCAACCTTGGCTATTTTAAAATAAATGTATTTCAATATTATTTTAGAGTAAAGAGAAACATTACTAAGTCCAGGGTTAGAAATTTGCGTGTACCTGCTGTATAGCACTGTATACAGCGTATACATTGAGTCAGTTATAACGGGTAGCTGCTGAATAGCATCTACCAGTTATAACAGGTTGCTGCTGGGTGAATTGGGTCAAAATGCTGTTTAATCAGCTTGAAATTTTTGAAAATGGTTATTGTGGGTACCTTTACTGTGAAAAAACACATTGATATGCTTCGAGTCTGTGCTGTGCCAATCCGCAAACAAACTCTTTGATTCCAAAGACTGTAGGATAGGACGGATTGCACCTTACCAATGAAAATAGCTGAAAATGATATTTGCATTATATTAAAGGTAATAATAAAATAAGTTTTCCGTTGATACTACATAATTATGTTGGGATTTATGTTACCGAAAGGTGTAAAATCGCGGGCGCAATAGGGGCCATTTATTTTACTCACTCTGTTTATTTTTTGGAAATCAGACTGAAATTGAACAAAAGTGGTTCTAGATAGCAACCTAGAGACAGTTCACTGACACAAATGCCTGGAAAGAAAGTGATAGATATATCACTGCAATAGTGTATTGCGGCGGAATTGAAAATATTTTCTATACTAATTACGATCTGCATGAACGCTCCAGTATTATGATTATTTTATTTAACTTTTCATTCCCGGCATTAGGTCGTCAATACGTCTAGAGCTGAATGAATAGACGCGTTAATACACATAATAAATCTACTCAGAATTTCTATCTGCGTTTTACTCTCAATTCAGTTTGTGTCGGTGGCAGTTACGGTGGCCATGAGGTAAGTTGTTATCTATATACAAGCCTTCTTAGATTATGTAAGCAAAACACAAAGAAGAGGCAGTGATAGACTCTTGAAATCCTTATATTGTTTGTTCATCAAGTACACTTAGTCTAATTAAGTCGCCATAGTGAATGCAGAGTGCAAAGAATCATTTGAATATGGCCATTGTGATGCAATATCGAACCTCTGGAAATAGCGTCTGTATGGTTAACAGTATGGTTACTAGTAGAATACCACAAAACCTTATCTCGGTCAGCCTATAATCTTTGCCAACTGATAAAGCAAACAATATGTTGGACTATTAAGTAGTCTACAATCCTCGAAAAAATAGTTGTTACACTTGATGCAATATATTGGAACCATTCCCATGTTCACAATGAGATAGAATTTGGGTAAGTCATTGTTCTTTAGAAAGCAGAGGTCTTCCCCTTTACCAAATTCTTCCCCACCCCCATCAATCAATGTTGTGAGGCCTGGCGTGGCTGCTGACAACATGACTCGGATCAACATTGCCTTGGGGGAGAGGGGGTCAATATTTCCCTAAATCGGACAAAGTGTAACAATTTTTTTTCCATGATTGTAGGCCCGTAAGGGCCGTGGCGTATCTCATAGAGGGCAAAAAATTAAGGTGAAATTTTGATGGAATATCCTGCATAAGTTTGCCGTTTTTGGACCTGACCGGGCTTCCCCTCAGAACCACACGGCTACCGAAGGCTTATAGTAGATTTCAAAGTGAGACCTCATTAAAAGTTTTAGGTCTGTCCATTCACCGTGAGAGGTAAGAGGATTATTTTAATGGCCACAGGTATCAGGATGAAAATACCAGCAATTATTTCATTAAACGTTGCACAGTGTAGTAGAGGAGGAGCTCGGACCCAGGCCAAACATCATCGTTTACCCCTCACTACAGAAAAGGTTTGACACCTTTGGTAGTTAGTATGGACCTTCTACATCAATGCTAGGTAGGTAGTACTCTCAAATTGTGGTATCACTTTTTCAATAGGGGCCAATATAAGTTTACACATGGTTCAAATTTTGTAAATATACTCCAATCATGTTGAAATGTATGTCATATTGTCCGTCTAGTCATAAGGATTCCAAAAATGTTTGTACCATCTTTGACTATTGGTTTGGAAGTTATAGGGTAAAAATGGCTAAAATGGTAGAAAAGGTTAATTTCTATTTGTACAGGGGTCAAAATCAGAAGTTGTTCCAATTTTGGTAAGAAATGAAAGAAGTTGTTCATTTAGCTTAATGTGTCCAAATAAGGAATAGTTTGTACCATCTGCAATGCATAGTTACCATGTTATGCGACAAAATAGGTCATAGGGCAACATAATCCAATTGGTGTTGACCTTCTTTGACCCTTATCTCTGTATGTAAACATTTAACATAATCAAAACTATACTTTTTAGGAGTCCTCTTACCTCAGGCAATAATTTGCAAGTATTTAAAATATAATCAGATTAACTTTTATTGTTGACCCCTGTACAAATTGAGATTGACCTTTTTACCATTTTTGTCATTTTTACACTATAACTCCAAAAACAAACTATACATTTTTTGGAATCCTTATGACTAGATGAACAATATGGCATACATTTCAACATGATTGGGGCATTTTAAGAATTTGACCCCTGTGAAAACTTGGCCCCTATTGAAAAATTGATACCACAATTTGAGAGTACTACCTACCTAGCATTGATGTAGAGGGTCCATACTAACTACCAAAGGTGTTAAACATTTTCTGTAGTGGGGGTAAACGAACTCCTTAAATAAGGCACCTATGATATTCTGCTCCTGTTCTATAGCTTGTCTGTGCACCAGAATGCATGAGGCTCATTCACAAGACTGCATTGCTAGTTACGTATTTATGTTTTAATATGCATTTTGGTATTTTTCTATTATAGATTTGGAAGCGAATTGCTGATCCGAAACACATCGAAAAAAAATCATCAAAATTCGTATTTTGGTATTTTCTTTTCTGGCATAGATGTGCTAACATAACCTGCAAGTGGTTGACTTGAAACCCGTGTATTACAGACAGGGCAGTTTTTTTTTTCTGATTCTGTAATTTCTACACGTGCGTATCAAAATTCCGACTTGAGATCAAAAACGCCTTTCCGTGTGAATATCCCAGATTTATCAGCGTAATATTTTGCACCATGGCCTGCACAGTTGACCTCAAACACAAATATTATTGATCTTGTTTATTTTGTACTGGTATAAACTATATACAATCAGCTGTTTAGTGTAGATTTTGAGACGTCATCACTGTATGTCTATTTGCAGGAGACGGTATGACAAATTTTCTCAAATATTTCATTTTTGTCACTATTTGGTAAATTTTGTTCTTTCATTAAAGGTGCAACGAGAGATTTGAAATCATGATCCATATTTTCTTTGATATGTAGTGATTTCATATAGATTAGACGCCCAATAGATTCCCTACCTTTTATTAGGCTACAGAAATGAAAACAAAAGGTGATTTGTATATGCTTAGAAAACATGGGCTGCCTCAGAAGGGTTTTTTTGATAGATAGCTTTACACCAGTCCAAAAATAATATTTTCACATTTTTAGGGAGACATGTTATTTGAAATTTCTCGTTGCACCTTTTTAAAGTAATTTTTGGAATTGTACATAATTAGTTAAAAATGCATTTACGCGTGTTTATTCTCTCGCATTATCACTGCTTATCCCTTTAATTGAAGAGAAAAGTTAAGTAATGTGTTATTTATTATTCAAAATAGTAATGAAATTTACAGCATGTGAGCTAAGGTCAATAAACTAGGTGACCCCTTTGAAATGCGCAGGATCATCAATAACTCGTGCTTTGTGAGCACAATCAATGAACAACAATAGCTGAGCAAATAACAGTCTTCTACACTGGGTGGTTGGAGAGCCAGTGTAGAACACACAATTTTAAAAACAGGAAGTCACAAATTTGGCTTAAAGTTAGGAGTAGTGTAAAGTGCGTGTAGAAAAACTGTTCATGTAACAGAAAAAACATTTTTGATAACTGGAAAAGAAAAATAAATTGTACAGGCTCAATCTAATGGGTACTTTGTGACACAAAATCAACTTCGATAATGGGTGCAAACAGTGCATGTGTTTGTTTTACCTGATGAGTGGTTGTTACCAGCACACACAAAGTGATTTCTTATGACAAGTTAAACTGTGCGTTGTTATTTGAACATTAATGTACACATTGACACAAAAGTCATACCTATTACAACATTGGCGTAAGTTGTATTCTTATATCATTCTCAAATGCACACATAACACAATTATGTTGATTTTTGTGAGTCCCGTAAATCAGTTCTCATGGGTAGTGGAATATTCTAGTTCAGGAAGTAGTCTATTGCTATGCTTGAATATACTATTTATCCAATATTCACCGATGATCGCTTCTTTAGAATCCCGGCGCCGCGAAGACATATCGTTAAATTTTACTGTTATGAGTTGTTTTTTATATTTTTTATGTATATTTTCAATCTGACCATTTTTATTTACATTTTACATCGTAAAAATTTAATATCGCAGCTTGAGGAAAAAATAAGAATACAAAGAAATACACGAGTAACTTTCAAGTCACGAGGCGCATTTTCAACCATTACCTTTTGAAAGGAAGATCCGATGTTGCCAAACAAAAAGCAAAGAAAGGTATTCTTCTCATTTTAAAATTGTCCTCCTTATAAATGTTAACCTCATGTAACCCCATATTCCCACTAACTAGACCATTGTAGAGCTGAATGTATCAGTTTCAAGTAAGCGCTTCTGTAGAGTAACTTTGTACCATATATGGACACAATATGTTTGGTAATGACACAAAGGCCTAGTCTCCCAATGGCCAGGGATTGAACCACATAACAATATCAACCAGTGGAAAATATGCAAGAAGTCTTACTTTATAATTAGAAATATACTATAATTGGTAATCTTTTTCTCTCGAAGTGAACGCCGTTATGTAAGTGAAAGCAAGTTAAATCTAGAGTGCGATGATCCGTTGCACCACTGCGTGTTGAGTCTGCTTGAGTTTTTTTTTTCATCATAGCTTTCAGATCGTCAATGCTATATCATTCACGAGGGGAGCCAACATGCAGTTGCGGTGTTCATATACTACAGTGTCCCTGTGACGGAGTGTCATACCACCGATCTGTCTCTTGTGTTCTCCGTTGAGTGCTGCATGCATCATTTGTTTCAGCGTTGTACCGATGGTACAACATCCATCCAGAATATTGAAGAATATGGCACCCGAAGCTGTATGATGGCTCCAACTCTTACTTTCTACTGCATGGGAACGTTCTAACTATCCCTCCAGATGGAAGACTTCAAAGGTCATTGCAATCATGAAGCCCAAGAAAACAGCAGAGTCCCAAGAGTTACAGAACCATCTCGCTACTATCTCACATCTAAAGTCTGCTGAGCGACTGATACTCGGCAGGATCAAGGATACGGTCGAGGCAAAATTTACCCCGCACCCAGCTGATTTCGAAGAGGTAATCAACAAATGATCAGATAGCAGACTAGTTAATGACAGCGAGACAGCCTTCCCGAGAAGCAGAAGTTTGGAGCAGTCTTCATTAACCTAACTGCTGCGTACGATACAGTCGGGCATCGAGGTCTCTACCTTAAAGCTACTCAAAATCTTCCTGATGTCAAGCTTGTCAAGTGCATTATGCTGCTCATCACAAGGCAGATCTTGTCATGGAGAATCAAATGGGCAACGCAGTAGAAAGCGCAAACTTCGGAATGGGTACCACAAGGTTATGTCTGTGGGAACAAGTTAACACCATGTTGTTCCTTTTAATTCACGTCTTTTGAATTCACTGTTGTTTTTATCCACTGTATTTTAATTATTGCCCGTCAGAGGACCACTATCTGATGCCAATCTGGCACACATGCCCTTATCAGGGCAGGCACCAGCAGATGTCAAGTCAGATGCCATCTCAGTGCTCCAATTAACGTGGAAGGTCTCACTAGGGTAAGATAAACATAATCGAACCCCTAATCATACGAATAAAGGCACTGCAATTCTCCTCCAAGAGACACACGCTACGACAGTTCCATCGAACACCTGCGGCTACCCCTAGATGCACACAACCGAGAGCGATTACCCATGGGATTGCCACTTTGCTAGTAACTCAGGCCAATGGAAAACACAGTTGGCTCACCTCACCTGCAGACTCCACCCTGGAATGGCAACGACCCCAAATTGCAGGTGTCATGTCCACCAATGTCTACAAGCACTAACATCGGCTCCAAGCAGACTCCCTACAACTTATGGTGACCTTGATTTATGCTGGCGACTTTAATAAGCCATAGCATACCTGGGGTTACAGGGAAAACCAACCCCTGAGGAGCTAATCTAGTGGACTGGGCCTCAAGATCCGTGTACAATTTTGCCCAAGACCCAAGCCAACCAGGACCACTTTCAACTTGGTAGGTGGAATACGTCTACAAACCACTGACCTTGACTTTGCAACCCGGACACCATCTCCATTCACCGTAATGTTCCGACCGCTTTCCGAAGTCCAACACAGACATCACTGATCGCTAGGAGAGGCACAGCTAAGCCTGTACCAACAACGCCATTGAAAAGGTGGACTTCCGCCAGGCAGACTGGGGACCAGTTCAAGAGCCTGGTGGATTCAGAAGTGCCCAACTCAGACACCACCTCCTCCAAACCCTGACAATTCTTAACAACACTGTGTCAAATCTTTATCAACATAGCAAAGAAGACCATCCCCCGTGGCTTTGCCGTCGCAGTTATACCCCATCCTGGGGTGAGGAATGTGACACTCTTTACAATGATGTCCTGAATTCTGAACCGGGAAGAAGTTCATCCAAGGCTCAGATCTGACAAACTGCTTGGACGGAAAACGCCGTGAGCGTTGGAAGGAGACGGTCCAAGGGAATCGATTTCACCCACTCCAGAAGGAAGGCCTGGAAGACTATAAACCGTCTCATGGAAGAATTTCAAAACCATCGAAAGGTCCGGACTTCCAAAATCATCGCTGAGCAAACTCCTCGCAAACGTGTTCAAGAACAGTGATAAGGATCACATCGCTCTGTCAAAAAAGAGATTCACCAAAACGGTCGGTCGATGCCCCTGCCGTGGACGTGTCACTTTCAACACACCTTCTCACTAGGTGAGTTAACCTCGGCCTATCAGCAACTAAAGAGTGGAAAGGCCCAGGGCCCTGATAAAAAATACCAGCCAGAGTTTCTGATGCAATGGGGCCCACGATGTCTAGATTGGCTCCAGGCGTTCTACACATGTTGCCTACCACCCAGCTTACCCCAAGATCTGGAGGAAGAGCTATTATCATCGCAATCCCCAAACCAAACAAGTCATGTTGACAACCCTTTGAACGTACCGCCCAATATAACTACTGTGTGTCTCCTGCAAACTCCTTGAGAGGATGATCCTGACTTGCTGGAGCCCGTCGTCGAACCCCTCTGCCTGACGAACAAGCAGGATTCGCCGTGGTCGGAGCATGTCCACCAGATTGTAAAAACTCACAAATGATATGAGGAAAGTTTGAAAAGCGCCGTAAGGCAGGGTCTCTTGGTGGACCTACTGCAGCATACGAAACCGTGTGGCACCAGGGCTGACACTCAAGCTTCTCAGGAACCATCCAGGATCGTCACCTGTACAATTCATATGTAAATCCTGCAAACCGCCCCCCCCCCCCTAGCGTATCTCAAGACCAGTGATGGACAGAGCAGTCGTCTGCGTCGTTGAGGAACGGAGTACCACAAGGATCTGTACTGGCTCCTATGGTGTTCAACTTGTATATCAGCGACTTACCTCAAACAACATCAGACAATAGGGCTACGCCGACGATCTTGCCGCTCCCTCCACTCGGACCGCAACTGGAACAGAAGCGGTAGAAAGCCCACTTACTACAGACATGGTCCGACTTGCAAGACAATATCGAGACCTGAGACTGAATCGAGTGAAGCAGATCCACCGCTACTGGCCTTCCACCTACAACACCAAGAGTCTCATCGTGCCAGCTTCAAATCAACTACAATGGAGCGCCTCTGCCATACAATCCTACACCAAGCTACCTGGGAGTCAAGCTGGACCGGCACTTACATACCGGCAGCGCCTCGAGTCGTATGCGCCAAGGGTATCTTCGAGGAATAACCTCCTGTGCCGACCTTGGCTGGAAGTCTTCATGGGGTGCCAGCCCAACGACCCTACGCACCACTGCCTTGGCTCTGCGTCTACAGCACGCGACATATGCCGCCCCAGCATGGGGTGCACATCGCTCACACAAAGAAGCTGGATACTGACTCAACGAGACCTTGAGACCCATCACTGGCTGCCTCCGGTCCTACTCCATCTGAAATTCCTACCAGTGCTTTCAGGCATTGCCCTGCAGCACTTCGGAAGACCACCACACGCACAAACTATTAAATAAGGCCCGCTGGACATCACGCACCTGCTGCATAACACCGTCAAAGAATCACACAACTCGGCAGAAGAGCTGCATTTCTCCACCTCCATAGACACACCTAACCGACCGTTCCATTTCTGAAACCTCGCGGCTAACACCTAGCTGCACTCCGAGAGCGCTACCCATGGGATTGCCACCGTTGCTAGTAAACTCAGCCCAATGGAAACCACTGCAACCGCACCTGCAGACCCACCGCTGGAATGGAGGCAACGACCGCAAAGTGCAGTTTCACATTCCCAATGGTCTACAATCCACCGTAACCATGCGCTCCAAGCAGACATCCCTACCAACTTATGGGGGTGCACCTTGCATTTATTCTGGGTACTTTTTAATAGCATAGCATTAACCTGGGTTAACAGAAAACCAACCCTGATGGAGCTACTCTAAGACTGGGCCAAATCCGGTGTACACTTGCACGACCCCAAGGCACCAGGACACTTTCACCTGGTAGGTGGAATACGTCTACAAACCCTACCTTGCTTTTGCAAACATGGACACCATCTCCATTCACCGTACGGTTCTCGACCGCTTTCCGAAAGTCCCGAACTCATACCATCACTGATCGCTCAGAGAATCCAGCAAGCCTGTACCGACCACGCCAGGAAAATTGGAACTTCCGCAAGGCAGACTAGGACCAGTATCAAGACGGGTGGATTCAGAAGTTTGCCCAACCTTCGCCGACACAACCCTCCTCCAACCTGGACACTTCTTACCAACACTGTGCCAACTCTTTTCACATAGCAAAGAATACCATCCCCCACACAACCGGGGCTGCCTTCGCATTATATCTCATCTCCTGGGAGGAGGTGTTAACAAACTTACAATTAATTCCTGAATTCTGAACCCCGGGGAAACTTCATCCAAGGCTTCAGATCTGACAAACGGCTTGGACAGGAAACTGCCGTGAAGCGTCTGGGAGGAGATCGATCCAAGGAATCGACTTCAACCACTCCGCTGAAGGCCTGAAAGACTATAAAATAAACCGTCTGACTGGCAGATTTCAAAACCATCGAAATGTCCAGTGACTTTCGGCAACTCAATCTGCTGAGCCTCATCGCAAACGGTCGTTTTCAGAACATTTAAAGGGGGGGGATCACCCTCTCTATCAAAAAGAGATCACCAAACTTCGTCGCGCCCCCGGCCGTGGACGTGCCCTTTCACACCCTTCTCACTAGATGAGCTTTACCTCTGCTATCAGCGCCACCAGAGTGGAAAGGCCCAGGGCCCTGTAACATTCCAGCAGAGTTCTTGATGCAATGTGGCCCACGATGTCTAGATTGCCCAGGATTTCTACACATTTGCCTTCACCAACCAGTCCTTACCAGATCTTGAGGAGAAGCTATTATATCATCGCACTCCCTTAACCAAACAAGCCTGTCGAGTGTCGACAACCCTAAGAAATGCCGCCCAATAACACTACTGTGTGTCTCCTTCCAACTCCTTGAGAGGATGATCCGTCCGGGCTCGGCTGGAGCCCGTCGTCGAACGCCCATCCTGCCTGACTAACAAGCAGGATTCTGCCGGTGTCGGAGCACTGTGTACCAGATTGTAAAACTCACAAATGGATTTGAGTAAACTTGAAAAGCGCCGTAAGTCAGGCGTCATCTTGGTGGACCCTTACTGCAGCACGACAAACCATTGGCAACCAGGGCCTGTACACTCAGCTTCTCAGGAACCATCCCCCCTGTAATCTTCAACCCTTGTACATTTCCTATGTAACATGCTTTTCAAAAAACCGTAGCTTTATTCTCAAGCCAGTGATGGACCGAAGTATCGCTGCGTCGTCTGAGTGCGGAGTACCACAAGGATCTTTACGTGCTCCCTATGTGTTTCACTTGTATTCACAGCGCTTACCTCAACACATCTAGACAATATGCTACGCCTGACGATCTTGCCCTCCTCCCACTCGGACACAACCTGTACGAGAAGAAAAAGACCTTACTACGGACATGGGCCTACTTGCAGCATCTGAAACCTGGAGACTGAAGCTGATGGAAGCCAAGACCACCGCTACATGCCTTCCACCTCAACACCAGAGGCTCATCGTCAGCTTTACATCAAACTCAATGGAGCGCATCTGTCATACAATCCTACACCAACCTACCGGGGAGTCAAGCTTTACCCGCAGCCTCTTACATACCTGGCAGCACCTCGATTTTCGTATGCGCCAAGGATCTTCGAGGAATAACCTCCTTGCCGACTTGCTTGATCTTCATGGGGTGGCAGCCCCACTACCGCTACCACCACTGCCTTGGCCTTGTCCTACAGCACTGCTGAATATGCCGCCCAGCATGGTGCAACAGCTTCTCACACAAGAACTGATACTGTAGTCAACGAGACCTGAAACCATCACTGGTCTGGGAGGGGGGGGGGAGTAAAGCCTGTACAGACAATACACAAAAAAAAGCCGTGACGAGGTCCTTACTCTCGAAATTCCTACCAGTGCTTTCAGGCATTGCACTGCACACTTCTGAAGACGACCCACTCACAAACTAGTGATAAGGCCCCTGATGGAAACAAGCACCTGCTGCATAACCCGTCAAAGACCAGCACAACTCGTAGCAGAGACTGCGCTCTCGCCGACCTTTCTGCCGACACGACCCACCCTAAACTCTCCAGTTTCCCCATTCAACATCTACAACATGGAATCTGCCTGTTGATCTACAAGACCAGACAATTCTCTTATCACACCTAAGACAGACTACACCCTGGAGCAATCTCCCACGCCATGGATAGGTCACCTTAACCGTTTCGCAACAGGAGTCGGTCGCTTCAACAGAATATGCACCGATGGTGGCCTGCGGCCATCGCCAGCCTGGCAATGTGGCTCTCCATCACAGACTGCGGATCACATTCGTCAATGAGTCCCTACCTTTCTCGCCGGTGGACGATATATTTCTCGAACCACCCCACCAACCCCAGTTGAGTTGGCTCCAACGCTTACACCATGTTTAGCTGCTGCTCATAATCGGCAAGAAGAAGATGTCTGGCCCCCAGTCTCTTCAACACTACGTCTCAGATAATGCAAAGGAGATTGTTCCGCATACTCGCTACGCATACCGACAACTAGCCACTTGAATCGCTGCTGATTCCTTTGAGCCTTTAAAACATTGTTGCCAGAACGATCTAATCACTGTAAGCCAATTCTCCACCGATGGCACTTGAAGCTCAGCAAACCCCCAAGACCGTCAGCTCTTTTTTCCAACCTTGCACATGATGCGCAAAAGAAGAACTTAACATCCTCCTATAGGGAGAAAATCTGTCACATGACCCAACAATGGACCGCAGCCTGACTTTCAATCACCACACGAAGGCAGTCGCTGACAGGACGCAGTCTCGTGTCAACCGCCTCAGAATGCTCGCAGGAACTGGGTGGGGTGCACACCTCTTTTGACACCTACATACATCAACGGTTGCCTTGGCATACTCCCACTGCTGTATACGCTGCACCAGTGGTGTACAGTCACCAAGATGATGTCCGTTCGATATGCAATAAGACTTGTTAGTGGTTGCCTTTTTGGCGACGCCTGTAGAATAGCTTCGCCAGATTCTTCTGGCATAGCTCCTAGCAAACTCTTAAGAGGAACCTCCAGACGATAGGGCTCGACAAGAAATGGTGATGAACCTGGTAGCCTTATCCCCCACCAACACCCTTTGATGATCAGAGAATTCCACGGAATCACTTTGCTCCCAATCCATGACACTGCATCACAGTATCCCTATTGATCATTTGGATCAATGACATATGGTATGAGCATTGTCTCCTCTACTTTGAACCTAACGCAGTTTGTGGACAGCCCATCGAGCAAGCCCAAGCTGTGGGACCTGATAGGAAAGCATGGGTCAACCTCACATACTCAGAACTGGGCGTTGGTCGTACAAAAACTTCCTTCACAGATCGGAGTAGAACTCTCACCAAACTGCGATTGTGGGAGCCACAAACCATTAGCCATTCATAGATGACTGTGGGTCTACAAAGTCCCAAGAGGAATTCCGCCCCGGCCGATCAACCTGGATGGATGAAACTATCAGCGGTTACAGCTGATCTTGTCCCTGTGATTTTGACTTGCACGCACTAACGAACGAACGCCATGGCCGCTCGTCTACACTGTCACGGTATATTCCGTACATGTTGGCTATGTAGCTAGGACATGTCTCTCATGCGGACACTCATTTCTTTACAACCTGCGCCGACCCTTTTTTTCTGGGTGACATATAAAAACGCGGCGGGCAACGTAACATTTTTGGGGAACAGTAACATTTTGTAGTGTAACAATTTTACAAATTTAAAAAAAAAAAAAAACAATTTTTGCCCAAATTCCTCTGATTTTTGCCAAAAGTTGTGGTGTTTTTCCCCCCAAAGTTTGATTGTTTTTCTGATTAACATGATAAATAATGCTGAGAAATATTAACCGCGCGAACGTGCATATGAAATCGTAGAGAACTTTGCTGTGGGAACGGACTCGAACCCACAACAGTCCTTAATGTTTAACAAACATATCCTCGGGCGGACTCTAATCCATTGCGATTATCGTCGAATCACCATTATCCAGTAAATCACTTTTGTTAACGAAATATTTACTGGACCCCACAAATCCATATCTGACACTTTACCAAGTTCACACCCATTCGTCGGGTGTATTACATCAAAGTTGGTGGTGACGGGATGTTAAACAAATACGATTTTTGTTTCTGAGAAAATCGCATTGAAAAATCCGCGAACTCTAGAGGGTCCGTACACATCCCCACATACGATTTAACCATCAATCCGATTAAGAAACGAAATTAAAGGTGCACGAGAGATTCACAATCATGTGTTCAAAAATATTGAAAAATTCTTATTTTTGCATTGATGTAAGCGGTTCCATCAAAAAACCCCAACCTAAAAGGACTAAGCCGAGAACTATTTCTTCGTTTTCAAAAAATATGCGAAATTTCTAATTTCGTATAGCCCGCAAAAAATAACAAAATCACCTCTGTTTATTGAAATATGAACAAATAAAAGCACATTTATTTATAACTTTCCAGGTCATGTCTGTACCAACTACAGGTAAGAATTCTATATAGGGTGCTAATCCTATATGAAAGGACTACAAATGACACAATATAAGGATGATTCAAAATCTCTCGTTGCACTGTTAACAACGGAAATTTATTTTGCTTAATATTCATGAATTCTTACACTTGAATAAAATGGATGTAATCGCATTGGAAAAGTCAACCATCATATCCGTCACACGCAAAACATACGAAATCGGCAATTATGTTCATGACATAGTGACGGATTGTAATTTTCCCTATACTTAAAGCGTTATTCAGCATCAGTCATTCTGGAAAACATTGCTCGGCGTTTTCTGAACATCCATCAAACCACATCCGTCATTGCGAATCTGCTCAATTTGGTTTTATTACATAATGACTGATGATTGAGTGGATGCCGCTGATTCACGCTTTGAACTTCAAATTAATATAATTTTCTACTAATTCTATATTTATAAATTAATTACATATTTTGCTTGTGTCAAGTTAAATTTAAGACGATAATATTTACAACAAATGTATTTTAAAATCCTGGTGGGAAATCAGTATACCTTCTTTGACAAGAGGGTTCAACATCCGTCCTATGTAATACACCAAGGCCTGTTATGCAACATACGTCCAAATTGCAAACTTCGATCTAATAGATTAGTTATATTAAATGACGTGCTTGCAAGATTTTGCACTTGGCATGTTTGAAATTTTTGGTATTTATACTATTTCCCTAATTTCGTAAAAATGATAAAATTCAGACATCCGTCACTATGTACTACACCCTACGAATTTCTTCATGTATTTACCTCACGCTTCCCCCGAGTAGACACTGATTACCTACCAGCTAGACGTACCTCGCCGATAAGTGGGTTAACACAACAGGCGTCTGTCTCCCTCCCCCGCCTTCGCAGAGTAGGCTACATGGATACACCGCACCGGCTCTCACCGCGCGCTATTTCTCATGGGGCCAATTATGTTTTTTAGATTTATTATGACACAATATTTGTATTTTGTTTAAAAAAAAAAAAAAAAATGGTGGTTTTGGATGTGGCATTTCAATTTCGTAATATTTTCCTTAAAAAAAACGGATAAAAATCTAACAGAGACCATGTTAGCGCCAAGACCTCACTTCGTCCACTATCAAAATGTCGTCCTAGTTACCGCGAGTTTAGCTACGTGGTAGCTGCATGTCTACTCCGGTACTCTCATATATCATATCCACCTTGTCTCTCCCCTAGTGGGCACTACATGGTTGCCATTGGTGTAGGTACAGCAGAGTAGTCACATTACTGTATACCTATTAATTCTGTACTTTGGAAGCCCTATCTCGCAGCTACTGGCCAAAAAAACCCTGCCGCGCAACTTGCCCGGTGTGGACTGTGCAGTAGCCGCTGCGGTAGACACGGTGTACTGCCGTTATATGCTACCACTTGAATAAGAAATGGCGTTTGTTCATAAGCTTCGATATTCACAATGAATGCCCAAGACATAATAACTTGATAATAATTTTTGACAGAGTCATATCTTAAAAAATAAATATATGTATTTTGCAAATACCGTTTGGTAATGACTTCTGTAATGATTTAGCATTGTCTTATTGCCCATTTTGGAAGCTTGTGCAAAGGTTCATGCACCATGTGAAGTACTCCATAATTTAGTCTGGCAAAAGAAAGGTACAATATAAGATTATTAACACACCTCCGGAATAATAGTTTTAGTTTTGTTTTCATGATTCAATATTTCTCGCAATTTTTTTGGAAACGCATCGATAGGATGTTTCCAGGTAGTGTTTTTTCATCTATACAACCTAGAAAGTGCAATTTCACTCTTTCAGATTGTATATCTAATGGTGGCATTCAAATCTGTTTTACTTTTACCCCCTATTTTTCCATCCAAATTAAAAAAAAACATGTAATTCTTTTTTGCTTGCGTTAACTAATAATTTGGCGTCACACCCATTGCTTACTTCATCAATTCAGCATTCACGCACTTAGATTACTATCGAGATTTTCGAAAAAAAAATGCTAGTAAGATTGTGTTATCCAATCACAAATAATACCGAAATCAAGAACTGAGAAGTTTTGGTTATATAATAACATATAGTATAAAAAAAGTACCCAATATCGATCCTTTTTTCGGACACCCACCCAAAAATCTTAATTCTGAATCGTACTAATTATAAGAAACGTAATTGTTTTCTATTAAGTAATTTCTAAACCACTCTCCTCCAAAATACTCAATCAATATGTTTCTAATTTTGAAGAAGTATATTTGATCGATGGGTCTCGAAAAGCTTTCGAAATTGAAGCATTACCAATGGTTGTTTCATTTTTTTTCAACAGCAGTATTATTTTACCCACCAATTCAATAATGTCTGTATATGTAGAGGATTTGGACCCGAAAACCAATTGCTGTCTTGAGGATTTCATGGTGTTTATATAGGTCAATACATCTATCCAAATTAAAGGTCTTTCTAGTATTTTCGAAAAGCATGGGTAAAACTTTGCAATGTTTACGCCTCAGCACATATCAGGGCACTATGATGAACATCAAACATAACACTTACTGCATTAACTCAAAGGGGATCATGAAATAACTCGATTTAAATTAATTAAACCACATTTCGAAGCATTTATCTCAATATTAGAACAAAAATGAAACTACTGTTCACTATATCGCCACATCCTTTTATTCGGTATCATACCTCTCCTTTAAATGAAACCATACCCGACAATAACCCATATCCTAACGCCATTGATATTAAAACCAAAAGGGTCATAGACCGGTCGGGCAGGTGCATCCCTTGGAAGTCAACTCTTGCGTGTGTTTTCTTGTGCACTCGCCATATTAATGGTGCTTCTAATAAATGATAAAATAGTTCTACATCCTATAGCCCGCGTGATTTTGGGCTAATAATTTTCATGTGTGGGACTATCGTATATAAAAGCTTTAGCAACCATTCAAAAATCATTTTGACAAATTTTAATGTGCACTATTTTTCAAATGTTCCCGTGTCTCTTTAAGTTCTGTTCTGCACTGGTCGTTGTAGTGTCTGTGTCTTGCACCTTTGTGGCGTCTTATGTTGTCGCTGTCTTTACTATTTGATGGGTGGCCATTTTTACACGAGCGGTTATGCTCCCTATTTGGTCAACCCCCATCGTAATTACTACTGCTTTGGTAATGTATTGATCTGTATAGGAGAATAAGCTGAATCTGAAGAATCCGAATCTGCATGAACTGAAGCGATTTTTTATATTTCGGGAAATACAATCTCCAGGCACGGCAGCAATGCATTTTAGGATGTAGTTGAAGATTCGTTCATCAGCCCAGTCTTCAGCTTCTTCTTTCTTGCGTATGAGGCAGGCAGCTAAATAACGAGGGTTTAGAAAACTGGGTGCAGCTGATGCCGATGCTGTATACATTGGAGTGCCCATCTCACTCTGTTCAGGAATTGACCGCACTAAAATTTAAAGTCCATTTGGTGTCGGCTTAACAGCAGCTGACATGGTTTCTCTTCTGTATTACCCATCTGCATAAGCATGCACTCTGTTTTCTAAACCTCGTAGTGTAATTGAAGTTGTTGGAGCAGGCTGGCTGGGTGGGGTTTGTGAAAGTCTATATCCACCGGTTGACGAAAGTGAGGGCACTCATTGAGAATGGATCCGCAGTCCTGTGATGGAGAGCCACAGGTGGCATGCTGTAGATGGTCGGTTCATAATGCTGGTTTGAAACGACCGACTCCTAGCGAATCCTGTTCAATGTGCCCATTCTTACGTTGAACCTTGGAAGATAATCGAAAACTCTACCGTCCAAATGCGCCATTTACGGATGAGACCGACCCTATTGTAAAGGTGGAGCTGGTCTTTGATTGTAATTAGTTTCTCGCCGTCTACTGGCACTTGTACAGACTGGCTTCCAGATCGATTACACTTTCACTGGATGATGCTTGAAGCAAGGAATAACCGTTGGTGAAAGCAATAGATCGGCGGGAGCCACAGTCCTGGGCTCCATAGCGATAACGGAAATTAAAGCGTGAAACTAATGTTACGTGAAGAGTCAACTGATCGATTGCCCTATTGGTTCACCATTGTTTCCCGGCTATTTCCGCCCATTTCTGGTAGATTTGGACTCTAACCGTACAATGCCCCTGCAATTTACGTTCGAAATAGTTTCGAACAAGTTGAAGAAATCTGTGCTAACCCGGTGGGAGTTTTTGTCCATAGGTGATGATAGTGAATTTAGTTTGGTCTTTGGAGTAGTATCTAAGCCAGGTTATGTGCCATGTCTGTAAATTGTTGAATGGGAGCTGGAGAGTTTAGCTGTGTGCCTACAGAAAGACGACGAGGAGTGCATACCTTTCTGAAAACAAAACCTCCTGTGGGTCCCGATCCCACCCCAGTACTATAGATTGTTGTAAACAAATATTCTTTTGTTATATTTCCTTTGTTTTTTCCAAAGAGCAGGAACACAAATAAATCGCTTTTTGGACGAAATAATTGTAGGTTGTTTCGTTATTGACAATGCGATCGGAGAAAAACGTCCTATCGGCACAAATGGTCTGGAAATTATACAATATCACAATCCAGCAATTTGCAAGTTAGTCAGCAAGTCACCCAATTACTATATATTATTTATAACAAAAAATGTTCCACTGGGTCATTTAGCATGGGCTTGCACAATAAAATAGGGCAACCCCTTACCATTGACCATATTCCCTGCACACGTCTGCAGTTACAATCCGACGAAATCAGACCAAGTTATATAGCATATGATCCATTCATTATCATTGACGTGGCCTAACGGTTAGTGGCTTGGCTCTGGCGCAAATTTACGCATCAAAAGCCCCGGGTTCGAATCCCGGTGGGGTCGTGGCACTTGCTGGGTTATTCGGGTACTATCAATTCTGGATTGATCTGTATACCCTATTGTTAAATACATAAGCCCGCTCTCTCCCTCCATGGTTCACTTGGATTGGGCAAATGGGTCATGAAGCATCCTGTCCTTCGAGGGGACGTTAAGCCGTTGGGTCCGTGTACAAGGTCCAACGTACACTACCAATTCGCCAGTTCATGTCGAATAAGAGTAGGGTGTGAAACCCCTGACTGTTCCCACCCCCTGGTCTCCTCAAATAGCGGGCCATGTCAGGAGCGTCCGATCATGTGATACACGCGGCCCCGGATCGGCACACTAGTTGATAAATCCGTGACACCACCACAAGCCATTTCTCAATGACTGTTGGTACAAACAAACATTCAAGTTGAATCAATGCATAATTTAAGTTAAGGTTATTTCCAAAATTTCAGTTGATCTCGGTGCACATTGATACTTTGGAACAAATGTTTGCATCTCGCAGTATCCCATAGGCCACTGTACATAATTTCTGAAAGTACAAAATTTACGAATATCTTCCAGAGTAGATCGAATTTTTAAGTAAGATTTAGTCACACATACTAGTCTTAAGGCCCAACGTTTTAATGATATCAACATCTCAACTTTTTTAGGTAAGTCGGGGACAAGGCTGTGATCCCGAAGGCCACCTAATGATTGTGGTCTCTTTACAATATGTTTGATTTCTATAACTTCAACCCCCACAACCACGCTTTTTCGAAAGTACATCGCCTTAAGTCTTGTCTTTTTAACTAACACCCCAATTACCCTTGATATTAGAACATCTTAGCTATGTAGTGTGGGCATTCCGCAACCATGATACATTGTTAGATGAATCAGTCAGGTATTTAGAACCCCCAAAAAAAAACTCAAATCAAAACTTTTTTCCCAGCGCTCTCGATAAAGATCCAGAGATTGTAATTGCCTTCTGGTGTACAAGAAAGTAACGCATGTTGCTGTCACGCATGACCTCCTATTGACTGAGTTTTCCCCAGATTAATGGCGAACTAAGGTCCTTTTCACCTGGGGGCAACAGGCCTTAAAAAGATACGCGCTTGCCCGGAGCAGGTGCCATTTTCAGGTGAAAACGCTGCACCCACATTTTTTTCTAGGATATTTTTCGACTGCCTCGACAGATATGCTACTGGTGATTTTATTGCTGTGCTAATTTCTATACATCTGCACGGCAAACAATAGTATAATCAATAAAATCAACGGGTGTGGTGTGTTATTGGATTTGGTCTCAGTTCGTTTCTAACTCATGAAGTTTCGCAACATGACAATATTCAGCAGGTCCTATCGACGTGAGCACTCTGGAAAATGGTATGATTTGATATACTTTTAAGCAAACCAATAATAAAATTTTTCCGAGGGGCATAATACAAATATCGTTCGCTGGCAGGAAAACCTCATATGTATTTGAAATGTCAATGCAAAACCTCATATGTGCAACTTCGGCAACATGGACAAACCACCCTATTGTCCCTGTTTGTCAAGTCAGTTGGTGGAAATGATGAGGTGATTTTAGAGAAGAACGTAAGATCTATTTTAAGGTATTTTGCGAAACTTTGTCAAAATGACACTACGCCAACAGGTCTTTTTTGTGTTATTTACCACCGAAATGCACATAGGAGGTTTGCTCTTAAAAGTCAAATGCACATATGATGTTTTTCCTGCCCAACAACGCTATATATTTTTGTGCATATTGCTGACAAATTAATTCCCGCACTTTTGATGGCATCCTAAATTGCCAGCCGTCTGACGTAATTTACAACACGGTCACCAATCACAGACAATAAATGTCTTTGTAAACTTTAGATTTTACAAGTTTTTGGGAATATACAGAAAATTTTGAGATAGTCCCCGTATTGTTTTGGTAACGGACCAGTAAAAAAAGGGCATTTCAAACATTGTAACAAATCGCCTCAAATACAGTCTATCCAAAAAAGGTTAACAATCGGACACAGGCATTTTGTTAAAAAGAAAGTTTTCGCATGGTCTGTGGTTGATATGTTCTAAAGCCAATTAGCTTTCATTTGACGCTAATTTTCATTCCAATACGATTACTAGAACAAAGATATGCCTTTGAATGCATGACGCAACATGAATCATTGCTTCCGAGCCTTCATTCTTTCCATCTTAAAAGACAAACAAAAGCTCGTGCTCCTGTTTATTCTAGTGAAGGAGACTCCAGATTCCTATCTTGTAATGTTTTTACCAAGTGATCGACCACAAACGGTTCTTCTAAACAGAGAGATGTTGACTTTGAATTCTTGCCATCTACATAGTCCGTTAGGAGAACTTCTACGGGTGTCTTTATTTTCAATTATCCGCTGCTCTATTCTAGAAATCTGCCAGAAGTGAACTGACTATTAATTTTCGAATAAGCACATACCAAGATATTTTCACACACTTTATTGCCATAATAAATTCTAAAGGGATTGTCATGTCTTATTAGTTTCATAGTCAATCACTATATTTCCAATTTGAAGTATGTCATAAATCATGTTCTCACAATCTTACAACGTAACCAATGCAAATTAGTCCAATCCGATTTTGCACTCTCCTTTTGCCTGCAGGATCTTTGTTTTGCTATCAGGTTGGTAATGAAATAAACGCAAATAAAGGCTTAATTTCATTGGCTCTAAGAGCGTCCCAAGTGGTAACATTTTTGGGGCATCTTAATATATATCCTCCAAGCATTTACATTCTAAACGTGCAACTAAACAACAGGTGCCTTTCGAACACTTAGACGCGTTAGTAAACAAAACCGAAAATTAATGCTTTTTTCGATAACACTGCTCATTCCCGGCTCCCTTAAAACAACACCATCTATACTACTAAAAATGAGATATTCCTGTCCGGCTCATCTTTTCGTTATGTTTGACATCACGAAATGGCCTAGCCGAACAGCAGGCGCTAAAGGGAACATCTACGCATATTTATCCTAGACGCTACCCACCCTCAGCCCGCGCGCAAGTGGCTGTACGCCTGCTAAAACTAAAACGTGGATCCGTCTGCTCATACACTCACGTAAGGTTATTTAGCCTGCTAACTATGTTTTCAGTTTGTAGACTCATGGTACCCATCTTTTTCACATTCATGCGGGAACAATTGAATATTAATTATTACAGAACAGATACAGATTTGAATCTTAAATGAATTTTATTATGGGAATAACAGCCAATTTTTGGAACAAAATAAAGATTTTACGACGCCACGTCATTGATTGGTTTATTATTTGCTTCGGGGACCCCTTCAGGTAAAAATGACGTAGTATTCTACTTGGAAAAAAACACCGATTATCGTCATCGTACTTCGGTTTTTGAATCAGAGGAAAGGTAAATTTGTATACTGTTTAGACATAATAAACGGCGTCTTTTTTGAACAAATAATATCACATTGGGCAGAGGTCTGTAAAGACCTTGATTTAACAGAGTCGGATTTATATATTTCGGTCGCCCCCGAAGTCAAACTGATTTACCTGATACTGACACGTGACCTGGTACTTGACACGTGACACCAACCTCTTCATCTCGTACCGTTTATAACTACAAAACGGCAAGCAGCAATCATTCTGTATCTCCGTTGTCACAGCTGAGCGTAATCGATCAAGATTTAAGACTATACTGCGGTGCTGTAGTAAAGACTAGTTTTCAATCAGTTGAAGGCGTTAGTAAGACTATTTTCAAGCAGTTCAAGTCATAGTGTGGTACTTTCAACGTAAGTATATTCGCCAGACTATTCCGCGAATACTGTTGTGAAATCTATTTACCGGACAACTTATCGGGCGCTATTATTAGTATCTATCCAGGGGAGGGCGGCAAGAAATCCAAATTTCAGACGTTGCCATTGTTTTAACACGTAACAGTGAAATCTTGCCGAAATTCTGTTTTTTTATATGTTTTCAAGGAATATTTTCTGATTCCAAACCGTTGGGATTGAAGAATCAACTCCAACTGGCGGTTTATTTCGATTTTGTTTTTGTATTAATAACGACCAAGGACGAGGTCGTATGTTGGTCATGGGAACACCCTGACCAACCCTCTCAAAGCACCCAAATTGGTTTGTTGGTTGCACTCCTTATTGTTGTAATTGCGTTGAATTGTTTGGGTGAGTTGTTGTATTGAAGGAGGCTTGACCGCCACCGCCTGATCGATCTATCACATAGTATTCTCGGTTTATTCCGTAAAGCTTATATAGGATTAAAATAATCCACCCATCCCTCGCTAGTGTAAAGTGGATAAGAGCATCTATTTTATCAAATGCCGGTTCACAGGTTTTCGAACCAACCATGGCCTTTTTCAATAAATGTATTTCATATTAATTTTAGGAGTAAGGCAAAGCTATCTTCGACGACTGTCTTGCACAGGCAATTCTAATTGGCTATACTATGACAAACCACAGGCTTATCATGAAGTCATAACACCATATCGTATCACCACTCAAATTGTAAAATTATGCTACAGCCATGCAATAATAGGCCTACGGAGTGTAATAATCAGTACATTTGTACATACGCGCCATGGCTACAGAGCTATCGCCTGTATCCATCGCACCGATCACTCTAATATCAAAACAGCCCTATTATAGTTATTATATACAACCCCAAAACCATTGCCCTCCTGGAGGACTTTGAACCCTTATGGGTCACTCGGCAACCCTAACACCAAACGTACAGACGTCCTCCCCCTATACCTTCATGCCTCAGCCCCATATTCAAAACATAAGCTGAGCCGGACAGACAGATCTCATGCTTTTTAAAAGTAGATAGATACCTAAGCGTTCAAATTTGAACATTATATCATTTTCAACCGCTGAGCGATCCCTCCCGTCGCATGCCTTTTCTTTTGCCATTTAACTTTTTAGAAAAAAAAAAGATGGCACCGGCGACAGGTGTAGCACAGCCCCAGAACCAAGGCAAATACACAGAATTCGCAGAAACTCGCCTCGTCTAGCTGAGATTCACATTCCTTCCATATACCATTACGTACCTTGGAACACAAAGCGGGTGTCAAACACAACATCTTCAAGCGGGCCGCCATTATTTTGTTTTTATTATAAAAAGCTCGGCGAACCTATATAATATCTATTTTTACAAAACACCGGTGTTAAATGAGATATGCCATAGTCCCTGGCTCCATAGACGACAACGATAAAGCGTGGAACCAATGTTGGCGTGAGTCAAACCTTGAACGCAAACAAACCTATCTATAGATGATTGTACAATGTTTTTCACACTGCGTAAATCGGACTCTAGTCACCGACGCTATAGAGTTGTGCCTGTTTTAATCTATTAGCTAGGATCAAAAGAATCGAACAGGCCTTTAAGTATGCAGTCCAATTCAATTTAAGGTTTGCGTTCCACGTGGAATAACTTGTTTTTGTATACCAATGGTGCAATACAGCGGTCATGATTTGAATCCCTGTTGAACCAAGAGTTCAGCATTACGGTTGATTACGACACCGTCACAACCGCTATAGCACCGACTGCCTTGCCTGAGTAGTACATTTATGCACATAAATCTTTTTGGTTCTTTATGCAACTAACCAAAGCTTGCGGCTTTTTCTCGCGCTCGATCAGCCACGGCTGACTGACCTAAGTTTAAGAGAACCGCGCTGTTTTGGCAGCAACACCCACTCTAATACAGTAATAATCTTTGTTTGTGTACATGGACAATGCAATGTCCGATGCCTATACCAGCTTGACCGCGTCCATTTACCGCGCGCAAGGTGCCTTGCTGAGTCAAAATACAGTTCTGCCATATAATTATGACATCAATCAATACTCCTATTCCCCTTCCCATTCACTATTTCGGTCCACTGCCGAAAAATAGCCATGCATATTTGCAATGGCAACGTAGTAAATGCACAGTGTGTTCAGGATTGACCAAAGTGACAGCGACACAAATAGTACATCTCACTAGACACATTATATCGCACATAAACTACATTATTTAGGAGTACGTTTGGAATCCTCATTTCTAGGATTAATTAATCGCGCACCGTTAACTATGGCAAAACAAAAAAAAAAAAAAAAAAAAACACCAGTTAGCAACGGAAAGTCTGATTTTAAATATGTTTTTAAGCTCCGGTAGTGAAACCAGATCTCCTCCACCACCGGCCTTCAAATTATACAAGTCGATTGCGCTGTTTCAGTCTCGGCCGAAGCAAAAACATCAAACATACAAACGAGGAATAGTGGACCATTATATAATTACCTACTAATACTATTATAAAGCAATCTTAGCACATTTTTTGAAGAACGCCCCAATTTTTTCAAAAAATAGAGATTTTTTTACCGGTTTGCATTGGTACTGTTAGTAAACCATACCTGTGAATGGTTTATCAAGCTCGAAATAATTATTCAACGGCTGCTTGAAAAACGGCCTTCCAATTTGAACTAGAGCCGGGAAAAGCGCAAATGTATGTGTCTACCTCATCCATTAGTGTTTTATTGTTCATTGCAAATCATTTAGAGGTTCATTTTCTCGAGTGGCACTATTTCATCATGGACGGACATAAACTTAGCATTTTACCATCTCTGCCTTAAGTCCAATCTGGGATCCAAACGTTCCTTATTACAAAATCGCATATTTATGATAAATAACGCATTTTTTATCATTCTCTTTCGCAGGTCTAGTTGCCTAGACATCCCCAACGTAACTGGCACAATATCAAATTGTTGAAATTGGGGTGGCGCTCTTCACACACAATGGGCCATTATTTGCTTTAATACTCCTACGGACCGGAACGGCGACGATTACTGTTAAAATGACTACTACTCTATTTTTCTAATCACTACTAATATCACTATTATTACTACTGCTTGCTGCTGCTCCTGCTGCCGAGAAAATCTGAACTGCCTCTGAATCCCACCCAGGAGCGAGCAGACATTTGTACCATCTCAAGTAAAAAAAAAAATTAGTGATAAAATATGTTGTATACATGACAACCCCTATAACGTGATTCTTAAGTGGCAATGGTGCCTAAGAAGGGCATATCAGTACATTTGTAAGGTGTGCTTAAATTACTCAACCGTTAGGCCCCAGGCCCACGTCCGTTGCCACGGTTTGTCATCGTCACTGCTATTAAAAGTTCAATCAATCAGACTTCTGTTAAATTACCGGTGAATAACTCAAAACTCCAGAAACTTTTTCTCCCCCCCCCACCACCTGACAAAACGTAATCTCTATCAAACATAATACCCTTGAACATACGCGCCATGGCTAAGAGCAGCGCTATGTAGCCATGGCACACGACACACTCATATCAAAACAGCCTATTATAATTATTATACACCCCCCAAGAACCAGTGCACTCCGGATGACATTGACCTTATGGGTCACTTGAAACCACTAAACCAAACATCAGACTGTTCCTCCCTATACCTTCATGCCTCAGCCCCATACGTAAAACATCGATTATAGGCACCTTTGGAATTCTGAGAAGGCTAAAAAATCATAATGCGCCCTCGTGTGACAGTAAAAGTCGAAATCCACTTGTCAAAATGGCCGAATGTGAAGCGGACGACTAAATATGTTGGTCGTAAGCGCTTTCACGGAAGGTCAATAGATTAAATGAGCGAGACCGGCCTTCAGAAAAGCTAAGCGTGGAGATATAAAGAAATCACAGGATGGAAAAAAGTGGAATTTGGTGTGGTGACCAGGTGCATTGGTGTAATCTTCGCATGCCTGGATTATATGGAGAGCCAACAAAAAGCAACTTAACTAAATTTACTGTCACGTAAAAAGGGCCTTACATGAAGAGATGGAGATTGAACCCCAAGAAATACTTGCAAGTGACATAAAGCGGATTGTCAACATTGTTGAATCATTATTAAAGACGTGCACGGGATACATTTTGATTACATGGGGTTTCCGACTTTACCAGGCAGGACTGATAAATTACCTCTTCACTCCCATACTAATTTAACCGCTGTGACCTGTAACAGGAAGATTGGATCCACCAGTTAGCAAAATATTACTCTTATCACAATTTTGAAGTGTAACGTCTCTTGCGATCATTTATACGAAAATACATTCAAATTGAATGTGACATTATTCTTTCGTGCATTACAAGCACATTTTAAAATTAAAATAAAAATTATGCTAATGTTTCGTAATAATTTTTATTTGCGGGGGAATGCAGGCGTTTTTAGTATAAAAATGCGAAAGAGAATGTTGGTCGAATAATTGTATTGGTTAAGTTGGGCCATTTGTCAAATGACCAGAGATAATAAAGGAAGTTATCGGAAAGCGTTACTTTTCGCTCTTAACGCCAATGTAAACCCTATTCAGACTCCCACAAGTATTATCGTGCATGTATTAGATTCGCCAGAGATGAACCAAATTGTAATAAACGGTAAGTGTTAACCGAATGAAAGAGATGCTTGTGTTGAGTCGGTATAATGTTGGGCTTCTGTTGGGCGGTTAAACAATCCAGTGGACAAATTACCACACTATCTATTCACCACTGTATTGATTATTAACAAACGTGGTACAATTATTTGTAGATTGGACTTGTATCCTCCATCTCTTCTAACTCCATGCTATAAATCCCAAAGCTAGAGAATCAACCATGACCTGTGTTTGACGTCCTGGACTCAATACAAAAACAAACTTATTTTCACATTTGCCAAAGCGTAAGGTTGTGAATAAATCGTCCAAAGGGTTAAAAGGAAGGCCCGATTTAAGTGGTATAAAGTTTCATCTTGAAAATGGCCTCACCCCAAAAACCAAATTATTCAATCGTTAAGCGGCCTTTTTTAAAGGGGGGGGGCCGACCGGTTAAACTTTGTCAATCAAGAAAAAGAACATAGCGTGCGATTTATTCCGTGAATGTATTTATTAACTAAAGGTATTAAAAACATGATCTTCTGTCGCAGTTCGAGCTGAATGGCGTGAGTGTATAGGCGCTCGTCTTATAATCTAAAGGTCGTGGGTTCTATTCCCGCTTCTGACGCAAAAATGTTAAGCTATATTTTAGACAATGAGATTGGAACTTCGAGCACGGTAGAATTGTATCTTGCCGGGTAAGTATTAGGATACCTGGGCGACCCCTTGCCACTGTGTTTGAGTTATAACTGGAACGTGCATAAGAAAGTGGCGGCGCCAGGGGCATGGGGGGGTGGGGGGGGGGGGGGGTGGGGGGGGGGGGGGGCAAATTCCCGATTTTTTTTTTTTTAAAAAAAATTCCCACCCCCTCCCCCCCGAAGAAACTGACGGATTTTTTGGCACGAAATCAAATCACCTCCCCGCACCGAAAAAGACGCCTGGCGACTCCACTGTCGGTCGACTTACAGGAGCGACACAAAAGCCTAAAACCTTAGAATGCATATTTCCACTCCTTGATTTTGGGTAAAACTTGTGATCTAAATGTTTTTCAAACAATTTGGAGAAACTGATTCTTTGCAATTAGTTTTGGGTTGAGGCATTATCTGTCCTAATTTAACTGGCCTAATACGCCACGACCCCTCCAATACAATGAGCTGACTGGTAGTTCTAGTGGTGCCATGAAATAGAAAAGCTCGCGCAGTGTTTCTAAATCTAGACTCTCCTTAGAGGTGGGCGGATTGCCCTCAGCCACCTTATATCGGGTTAACCACTACTTGTTTCTCTTCAGGCGAAAATGTAATTAAGGTTTTAGATTAGGATACGATTACACCGGGGTAAGGTTTATACAGGGGTCAACATTGAAAATGGTCAAATCGATATCAACCTGTTCGTTTTCTTGCAAGGTTCAACAACCATACAAAAGAATCTATGTAACAATTTCTTATCTAGTGTGACAAAATGAACAATTTACAGTTAGATCAAAATCGGACAATCGTAATTTTACCTAGGAGGACCTTGACCTGTTGATGTGCCAATTTAACTAAAACGAAAAGAATGGATAGGGCAACTAAACTTTTTAAACAGTGAAGTAGCCCAAAAATTCTTACACCTTTAAAACCAATCAAACAATTCGGCATTTTTCATACCCGTGCATGAAAAGAGACCACCAGGAAAAGAAATCCATGAAAAAGCCAAAGTCGCAAGAAGTACCTTTATTGGAGAAGTGATGGGGTGGTGTGGTGTAATAGTAATGGGTGATGAGGGTGGTGGTGGTGGTGATGGTGATGATGATGAGTGCTGATCTTCTTCCTGCGGATAGCGGCTAAATGTGTTGAATTTGGTTGAGCCAGCTCGTTGATTGGTTGGGTTTGAGAAGTCTAGATCCACCGATGGACGAAGTAGGGCACTCAGAGGAATGTGACCGCATATGTGATGTAGAACCACACAGGTTGAGATGATCGCAGCCCCATCGGTGCATATGCTGCTAAAACGATTTCCGGACTCCTGTGCGAATCATGTTCAAGGCGACCCATTCCTTACGTGGAAGATTTGCTACCAGGTGGGTTCTTGCCATAGGGTGATAGTGAACTGTCTGGTGGGTATCTCGCCAGGCAGTGTTCCATGTCTATAGATGTTGAATGGGGAGATGGAGAGTTTAGCGGCGTGTCGACAGAAAGGTCGACGGGAGCGCAGTCTCTGTCTGCCGAGGTGGTGATTCTTTTAAAGTGTTACGCAGCAGGTGCTTGATTGTCCAACAAAAGCTTATTCACCCATTTTATTGGTGATGTTCTCTCCGAAGCACTGCATTACAATGGCTGAAAGACTGGTTTAGAAATCAGATGGCGTGGACGGAAGGCAGCTGTAATGGTTCTCATGAAAATTCCATGCCCGGCGGCACAGGAGTTATTCCGAAGATGACCTTTGCACATTACTGACCGAATGATGCATATAGTAAGCGCCGATTCAAGCTTCACTCCCGATAAGTTGGGTGGATTGTAAAGGCAGAGGCGCTTCACCGAGGTTGATTTGCAGCTGTCGATGAGCCGCTTTTGTGTTACGCTGGAAGGCATAGCGGATGGTCTTGGCCTCACTCAGTTAGTCTCCAGGTCTTGAGATATGCTGAAGTAAGGCCATTCTGCAGTAATCGTAGACATGTTGTTTGAGGAAATTGTGGGTACAAGTTGAACTGCATGGGAGCCAGTACTGCTCCCTGTTGGACTCCTTTCCTCAGACGACGCAGGCGTCTACTCTGTCCATCATGGTCTTAAAACGCCTTACCTGGACCCGTGCTCGGAAATTCATGGGTGTCACATAACCAGGGATTTAGGATAAAAGATGGCATTACTGACCCCGTCGGCAAAACATGTGTGGGCACATGTGCTGATATCGGGTTTGCAGCTAATGATAAAAGGCTTCGAGGCGAGCCCACCTCTGTAGAAAAATCTACGGCTGTCTGCGGTCGGATTGCTAGTCTCGCTAGTTTTGAGTAATCGGTTCAAGTGACTGTCCTAAAACACAATCGAACCGCTGCAAGAGAATATGGGCTAGAAGGAGCCCAAAGTCCGGGAAACGTGTTATGAACAAACTATGGTTTGCAAGCATGCTAATATGAATTGTCCAAGGTGACGATCCGGGAGGTCTGAGACGCTTGAGTGTCAAGCCCTGGTGCACACGGTGTCGTATTCTGCAGTAACGGTCCCCCAAGATGGACGCTGCTACGACGCGGGGGGATTTTCAAAGCTCTCATCAACTCATGTGGAGTTGACACATATGATGGACGGTTGTTCGCAGTGACGATGGGATTCGACAGACGGCTCCAGCGGAAAAGATCAGCCTCTCAAGTAGTGAAGGAAACAACATTAGTGAATTGAGCGCGGTAGTTCTGGGTTGTCAACAGGCTTGTTTGGTTGGGGAGTGCGATGATGGAGCCCTCCTCCAGATTCTGGGTAAGGACTCGGTTGGCAAGGCAACCATGGGAGAACTCATGGGATCCATCCAACAATCGTGGGCCGCAGTGCATCAGGAACTCATCTGGTATATTAGAACGCCCTGGTTCCCGTTCCACTCTTTCGTGGTGATGCAGCATGTGAGCTCATCTAGTGAGAAGGGGTTGAACAATTGATCTGTCCACGCCTGGGGCTCGACCCAGTCTTGTGATCTATTTTTTAACAGAGCGAGTGTGATGATGGTGATGAGACGACGACGACGATGACAATGACGACGCTGCGATGGACGACGATGAAGCTGATGATGATGACGAAGACGACGATGACGATGAGATGATATGACGATGACGACGATGACGATGATGTGATGATGATGATGACGACGATCACGACGACGGCCGAAGGGATGATGACCATGATGCTGTGGTGGTGGTAGTGCTTTGCATTGATGATGAACCAATTTTATTGGGTAAAAGGACCACATAGGATTCTAACCCTTCTTTAACCTATAGACCTGTAACCCTTTTTGGAAAAGGTAGGGTACTGCTGCCTACAAATTTAAATATTGGCGACAGCAACCTCATATGTCTTGTGTTTTTCACTTTGCTCTTTGTACGTATAGATGACAAATGACCTACAAAAGGAAAGAATTGGACTTTGAAAACTTTGTTCTAGTCAGGCTTGTTTGGATAAGCAGGTCGTCCTTTAATAACGGCAATACAGGTAGAAAAATAAATTGAGTTACAATAGGTGTGGGGGGGAGGTAAGTCAGTTGTTGAAGCAAACCCGAGGAAACCGCGCTGCGAAATTATGCCTTTAAATTTCGTAGTAAATCCCTAACATCAATCGTAGCATAATCCTATGTTATAATCGTGAGCTGACAAAGATAATGTTCGCACAAAGTATCACTGTAGATTTATGACACAAATGCATGCTTGCCTAGTACGGTACAATAGTGGGGATTTAAAACGGAGGATCCAACGTTTATCATTGCCAATTGATAGACTCTGGTTCAGACACTTGCCAGACATGGGTGTTCTTTGACACATTGTTTGCCACACTTGAATATCGAAGGAAACGAGGGGATAGAGGTGTGCAGAAGAAGCCCCTACGTACCACGTGTGAATCAATTAATAAATCCATTTACCTCTTATATCTGTCTCAGACGCATATGGTCAAACCGTGCCATAAGAATTTTAATGAGGGAAAAGTTAAGCGCTACCTGTTTTTTTTCGCATAGGTCGAAATGTTGCCCCATTCCTGATTAACCTAAAGCATAAATTGAAAAAAGCTCCAAATGGGTCGATTGCATAGACCTGATCTTATTTTAACAGCAATATACGCGAGGGAGTGTGTGATGACGATGACGACGATGATGAAGATGATGAAGATGATGATGACGACAAACGATGATGATGATGATGACGACGACGACGACGATATGATGATGAGATGATGATGATGAGCTGGGCATGAAGATTGACGACGACGACGACGATGATGATGTTGATAATAAATAATAAAAACGGTATTGAAGATGTAAAAAACATTGGCATGATCGCCACGTTGAATCGAACGATTTGATTCACATGAAACTTGTTCTCAGTCATCCAGTTGATAAATCAAAGTTGGAAGAAATCAATTACTGGAGCAGAGTAGAGTCGGATGCTTCGCTTTTGGGGTGGTTGGCGGGGTTGTAGAAGACAGAGTAGTCCGTATGTGTGAACGATTAGCACAAAACATTCCATACAAATTATAGAAAATTATCACGAGGATTACAATGTACTCGTCAGTTCATTAAAGCAACCTAAGGGCACCGCGCTGCCAAATTCGATGCCGATAATCAAGGCACGCGAAGATACATAAATGAACATGGACCTCCCCTGAAATTTCCGATATTTCGCCAAATGATTCTTTTAATCTCCTGGGTGCTTGGGATATTTGGAGGACAGTCTCGATGAGTTAATCTATTGACCTTCGTGAAAGCGCCCTATAGTGACCAATTAAATTTAGTGTCGCCTCAAATTCGAGCATTTTGACAAGTGCATTTCAACTTATATTGTTACAAGAGGGGCGTTATGATTTTTAGTTCTTCTCAGGAATTCCCAAAGGTGCCTATGATCAAGTAGGGTTTACGGTATGTTCACACATAAAAGCTGAGCCGGACAGACAGCATCTACATTATTTTAAGTGTATCGATACTAAGCGTTCAAATTTGAACATTATAGAATTGTCAAGCCGATGAGCAAGATCACTCAGTATGCATGCGTTCTTTTGCCATTTAACTTTTTAGAAATTGGCAGCGGCGACGGTTAGCACAGCCCAGAAACAAGGCAAATACACAGAATTCGCAGGAAACATCGCCTCTTCTAGCTGTAGAGTTCACAGTTCTTTCCCATAACCCAATACGACCTTGAACACAAACGGTGTCAAACATCGACAAACATCTCAGCGGGGCGCAATATTTTGTTTTTATTTATTATTTATCTCGGCGAAATTATAGAATATCTAGTTTTTAACGGTGTAATCGAGATATGCCATAGTCCTGGCTCCATCAGACGACAACGGAATAAAGCGTGGAACCAATGTTGCGTGAGTCAACTGAAGCAAACAACCTACTCTATAGATGATGTACAATGTTTTCACACATGCGTAAATAGATCCGTCACCGGACGCATATCACCGACTGACACTTCTCATGAGTAGTACATATGCAATAAATTTATTTTGGGATTAACAAATAAACAGCAAGGCTTGCGGCTGACTGACCTAAGTTAAAGTAACCGTGTTGCAGCATACACACACTCTAATGCAGTATAATCTTTGTTTGTGTACATTGGACATGCATGTCCGATGCATACCATGCTTGACCGTGGTCAAGTTGACCGCGCCGCAAGTGGCCTTGCTGAGTCAAAAACACGGTTCGCGCATATAATTATGACAGCAATCAATACTCCTAATCCACTTCCCAATTCAAACTTCGTTCCACTGCCGAAAAATAGCCATGCATATTTGCAATGGCAACGTAGTAAATGACACAGTGTGTTCAGGATTGACCAAAGTGACACCGACACAAATAGTACATCTCACTAGTCAAATTATATCGCGCATAATCTACGATTATTTAGGAGTACGTTTTGAATCCTCAATTTCTAGGATTGATTAATAGCGCACGTTCTAACTTACAAAAAACAAAAAAAAAAAAAAAAAAACACACCACCAGTTAGCAACGGAAAGTCTGATTCTAAATATGTTTTAAGCTTCCGGTAGTGGAAACCCGATCTCCTGCCACACCGGGCTTCATAATTATATATAAGTCGATTGCGGCTGTTTCAGTCTCGGCCGAAGCAAAACATGCAAGCATAAAAACGAGGAATAGTGGGACCATTATTATATTAACTACTAATACTATTATTAAAGCAATATTAGCACATTTTTTGAAGAGCGCCCCAATTTTTCAAAAAAATTGAGATTTTTTACACGGTTGCATTGGTAACTGGTTAGTAAACCATACCTGTGAATGGTTAAGCTCGAAAATAATAATTCAACGGCTGCTGGAAACGGCCTTCCAATGTGAAAATAGCCGGGAAATAGCGCAATGTACGTGGCTACGCGCTCTCATTAAGTGTTTTATTTTTGTTTGCATATCATAGGTAGAAGAAGGGCCAATCATTTCCTATTGTTTCTTGTTTCGTCTCTGTATTTCCTCATTTCCCCCCTCCTTTTCGCTTGCCCTCCCCTTCTGGCCTCGATCCGATCTTCTTCCTTAACTTCCACCTTTTTCATCGCCCTTTCTTCGTTCCCGCCCCGATGCTCCTCTTTTCTGTCTTCCGTCCTCCTTTTTTCTCCTGTACTCGCCGTTTTCTCGAGGTATAGCTTCCGAGACAATCACCAAACGTACTGTGGCCAAAATATCAAATTTTGAAAATTGGGGGGTGCCCTCTGGGTCAAAAGTGTGTCCTTATTGCTTAATCTCCTACGACGATGACGGCGTACGATTACTGTTAAAATTAACTACTACTCTTTCTATCAACTAATACTAATAAATACTAGTATTACTACTACTGCCTCTTGATAAAACCACGAGCGAATCAGACATTTTGTAACACATCTCAAGTAAAAAAAAAAATTCGTGATTACATATGTTGATAGCAGGACAAAACCAAAACCCCTTAAACGGGTGATTCTTAAGTGCTGCAAGGTGCCTTAAGGAGAAGGGCAAAGACAAAAACCTTCAAAATAAAAAAAATGTACATTTTCAATATTGCTCCAATCAAGTTGAAAAGTTTTCCACGGTATGTTCTAACCCATACAAGGATTCCGAAAATGTATAATTGTGTATTACTACACAAACCGCTGACAGTTTCAGAGTTAAAGGCTAAAAACAGCAAAATATCAATAAAAAAGGTAATTTCAGTTGAACAAGGGTCAACTTTTAAAGTTGCTCCGATTTGGATAAAATAAATGGGGGCAATTGTTGGTGGAGCTATTTAAATAGATTAAAATAAGGAACAGTGTGACTGTCTTCAATGCTAGTTTCCGAGTATAGGGGCACAGAAGGGGGACACCGTCTATTGCATTCAATGGGGCTTTAACTTGTTTCCCCCTACTTTGGTCAATGGTGTCGAAGGGGGTACTGAAATCTAATAACACTAACATACATAGCTCTACTCTACTCCTACTTATTACTAACTACTTTCTCCCATATTGTCAAGTTTTCCATCAACAATGTGACAACGGCTGCTCCATCGATTTGTCTTCAGACAACGCAAAAGAAGAGGAGTTACTGTCAGCCAATATACAATGTGACATTGCATCTTTTGAGAACATCTTAAGTTTGCCGGGCGTACTGCAACCACCTTGCATCTTGAGTATATAGACAGCAATGGAAATACACCTTTGAAGGCGCTATCCAAGAAGGCTATTCTGGTAAAATCCCCAAAACATCCTGATGTAAGTTAAAACCTAACAAATTTTATAGTTTTACTACGAACCTCAATGACGCTGGTATAGAAGTAAACAGGTTTAAAACGTTAAATTTTGGTACAAGTTAAACATCTCCGTTTGTTTTGTATAAAAAGTGCTATATCTTTACAATGAACCTATAGATTCTTACCATTTGTCATATTTCAGTTATGGTGGACCAGCTCCTCAAAGCATGATGTTTGCATTGGGGATGCTCTGTTACGATCAAGTTGACGTTGGTTTTCTGGAGACAGTAAGGCGATACTTGCTTTTGCATCCAATTTCCCGGTAAACGTGCCTGGGGGTAACCCTTTCTCTCTCTATCAGAATATCCTGGTCTGAAGTTGATAGTGTGTAACACACCGTAACCATATTAACTTATCATTACTCAAACTTGTTGCATTACACGCGCGTGTACATAATCGTAACACCTTGATACGTGTGCCGTAACAGCCTGTAAAGTCAGTTTCAGCTTCAAGCAGATTTGTATTCAAACACCATTATTACAATAAACAGAATTAAAGCTTTTTTTTGTTAATTACTCACATCAGCTAAACTATAATTATTCACTCTCTTGAGAAATTGGAACAATTCGTACTTTTGCCGTGGGGGTATGTAATTTTGCAAAGCGGTCGATTGATTACCATCTTCTCTTTCAATAAAATTATACATTCTAATATATTCCTTTTACTAGTTGAACAACGTCAAGCAGGTGCTTAATTGCCGTTGTACTGATAACAAATTCCTCCCAGATGTCACCCCCAATTGTCCTTGCTGCGCAACGCAATGACTTGCCATAGTGAAGGTATAAAGTCATTAACTATCATGAATTTAATTGGCATAATCAATTACCAGCCTGCGTAAGAGAATAATCAAGATCTAATTTCTGAAACAAACACGCCACGCATCTGTTGAATTGCATTTGGATTCCCTGTCAGCGTTCCTCGCACTTCTGGGTCTATGCTCTCTTTAGACAGACTTTGGTTTCAGAATACTGACGAAACTGAGTTTCAATTGGACGTTTTTTTTTTAATTATCTTATTTTTACATTTGACCTCTGGGGTTGAGATACCAAAAAGGCACAACAGGGGTCTAACGCAATATCTCCGCAATGTGTGACGCGATTTTGCCGCACATATGTCAGAAGAGAAATAGAGATAAATAGCTAGACAATTAGCAGATCGCCCCTAAATACAATTACAACACCACGGATTTTATATTCACGATAAAATAATAGAGCTGTCAGTGTGTAAAAGGAAGGATCATTGGTTTTGCCAGCTCTGCTTTCACTCATGTATCTGAATAACTCGCAAAGAAATTGGCATATAATCGCCAAACGAAGCAATTATAGGTTTCTTTAGTACCTACAAAAAAGAAACCTAATATTAACTTATCACTTTTCTGGCAAATCATTCAGATTCATGAGTGAAACTGATTATTATTAATAAAAGAAGTTTAAAAGCATTAAAAAATTAATCTTAAAATTAAACTCTGACCAATATCTACTAACTTTTTTATTCCAATACCAAACGAAACAAGTAACGATAGAAAACACACGATGGGTAAACCTGTAGCTAATATGGTTTTCAAATTATCCGTGGCTATTTCCCGGCATGAGAATTTCTGGTAAAAAGATACCAAATATTGAGAAGATAAGCCCTAGATATTTTCCTCTGGAAAAATTACCAGATTCAATGTACAATTACACCAAGTTAATTAGTAACTACATGTATACGAGGACCTCCATGTGCTACTAATACCGACTCCTTGCTACATGTTGTTCACAGTTAAAGAAAAAAGTAATCATAACAATCCAATGGTATTCATCTTGAAGCTACTTTTAGATTCCGGATGCAAGATAACTGACGTAGCCTCAAAGGAGTTCTCAACCTCAACAACAGATAGCCTCCAACAGTCAGTCGGAAATTTAGAAATTTACAGAGCGTGTTAGTGAAGCCTATGCAGTCTTGGCAACAGTAGACCCCGTCGACCAGCCACTTCTGTTTTGAAGTGACACAACTCCAGAAATTGAGCAGGTAGATGTGCATTCTGTTGTCAATTGCTGTTAGGGTATCGGGGAGTGATAATTTAGAGTAACAAACCCTTAACCCTAAGGACTAAAAATAAACAAATTATTTGTTACCTATGGGGGGGGGGCGGGGGGGGGGGTTTAGAAGTAACTTTAGTCATCAAGCGACACGCGATCCGACCCGATGAGGATTATTGAGGGTCCATCTTGGTGTGACATATGTAAGACCAACAAATGAGACTGGATATCAAGGCTGCAATGTAGGATGGATAAAGTCTAAAGAATTAATAAAGTGATTCATCCCATTGCGAGAATTTAATTTATAATAATAAGAGTAATTTTTTCTCTTTATCTTCTCTGTCTTTGTCTTGTCCTCCATTTTTTTCTATGATCATGAAATGTTAGATGCACGTTGAGTTCAAGAGCAGTTCATTTGAGAGGATGGCAGCTGCACCTGAACCCATATTTGGTACGGATATTTTTATATCATTTTGCAAGAAACACGAGAGGTACGTTATGGTATTACCTTTGTCATTATGAGCCAAAAAGGGTCAATCGATATATTTCAAATGACGCTTAAAAAATATCTATTAAAAGTGGTTGATCCGATCGACAACCTCGTCCCCCACTTTGCTTCATCACAATGAGAATGGTGTCCGGGAGAGAAGTTCATATTTTTCACATTACCCCAGTGATATTTAAAAAGCCCAGGAAATGTTTCCTTGATGTTATGTCAATCACTCTCACGGTGTTTAGCACACACTGTCCTGTAGTCCAATTAGCACCCTTTTTTGCTTCTACTATCCAAAACGGCTGGACAAGGTAACTCAAAGTTGTAATCAGATGGTTTGGAGATATGCTTGCATGTGGGGGGAGGAAACATGAAAATTGGACATTGATCGGATCACCCACCTTACACATCTACTCTAGTAGTTTTCCTGTAACCAAATACAAAAATGTATTGGGTTCTGGAAATACCTTGAAACGAATATAATTTATGCGCCTTCAATTTAGACGTAATTGGATGACGCAATAGCACTTGATTTTTCGTCGTATATGAAATGGCTCCATGAAAATCTGCTTTTCAATTCAGATACTGACCGTGCTATCATACCATGAGGGTGACGGGGAGGATGACAAGAAGACTGCTATCCTAGGTTCATTGCCAAAGCTATCACGAGCTATAGCATTCAACCAAAAAGAGGTAAAAATTATGTTATTGTTTGCAATTTTTTATGTGTTGACTAATAGGTTATCCATTGTCGTCTAACACTTCTTTCGTGTGTAAATTATGTACGGTATATATTTTCCCAAGTTCAGAAAATAAACCGGTGTAAGAGAACCCGAAATCACCCTAACTTTTTATTATCATTATTATTACACCAATGGTCCATTCACAATAATAAAAAAAACATCGTTCATATGGTAACGTACAATATATCAAATAATAATAGTAATCATAATAATAATTAAGGTCTATTTAATCTCAAATCCTGGCCTGTAGGCAAAATCGGTAGAGACTTTATAACTTAATCAATAGATCCAGAATTGAGTTCCCGAATTGAATCCAGCAAGTGGCCCCACTGAGATTAGAACCGAGGACCCTTTGCTCTACAAGTAAGCTTGATAACCACTAGATCACGCCATTTTTCTCACAAGAATATAAAAGTAATTTGAATATAGATTCACACCGACGGCCCTTCAAGACCAGGTATAGACCTGCATGATAAATTAGTAGGCAAAATAGAGTTGCCTAGAAACAATCATCAACAGTTTTTGAGAAGTAAGAAAATTGACCAAACCTCAACTCTCCCATGCCTAGATCCTGAATGCACGTCAGCAGTAAATAATTTTAAAACTACACAATAAATTCAGGACAAAACGCAGAAATTTTAAATTAGAAATTTGAGTGAAAGAAAGGGTTCTCGAACCACGAATGTCGCCTGCTTGCGCGGCCACCTGCCATCAAAGTAAATGTACCAAGTCTCATACAAACTCAACAGTCTTAGGTATCGTGACCTTAGATGACCTCTGATGACCTTGGAATGACCTAAAAATGTCATATTTTTAAGTGAATGTACAAAATTTCATGAAAAAACAACAAACTTCCTTGGTTAGCTTAAAGAGACACTGGCACACATTTGAAAAATAGTGCGCCCTCAAGATTTTTCAAAATCGATATTTTTGCATGATTGTAAGGCTTTAATATACAAAAGCCCTCACCCGAAATGATTAAGACCAAATCAGCTTCCTTACGGGTAAACAGAACGATTTTATAATTTAACGTCGCCGGCGACGCTAAATTCAGCAGACGACGTAAATGTCGTTTAACACAAGAACACGCACGCCGTATGCATTTCCCACGCTATGTACACTGTTTGATCGGTTTATAACCTTTGTGGTTTTAATATCAGTGAGTACGAGTCAAAATATTCATGTAATATACACATTTGTCGATTAAAGTTATGGAAAACTTAAAAGTTGGCCTACAAATTACCTGGATGTCTTTATCCTCATATCAATGTCCCTATCAGTTTTGGGGTATGTTATTTTTATGTGTAAAATATATCTCTGTTCTTCCAATGGCCTAGACTATCATTTGAGAGCAAATTGAAGAAATTTCATATTTTGTGAAAATGTGCCAGTGCCGCTTTAATCTCGAATGACCTTGAAATGACCCTAAAAGAAAATGTACATATCTTTAAGTAAACCAAAAAAGACATTTTAACACGTTTCCCGGACTTTGGGCTATTCCGTCCTGCGCTACTGAACAACAACATACAGAGCATGACGGAATCAGTGGCAATACCTCATTGCGTACTTGGGACTTCTATTTGAAACGTCTACCCAGTTTCGATTGAGCGGCCTCGTTCGCGATTAAAATAACTTTTGGGGTCTACTGTAGTTCATAATTTTGACTTGTATATTTCATCATGTATTTGAAAAAGGAAACAATTGAACAAAATTCATGGTGGATATGTTGCTTGTACCTATGACCTAACATATAAGTTATTTGCTGGACTTCATTTCTATTCAATGGTACCTCCATATATTTAGAAAAATACACAAGAAGGGGGTCTAGCGACATATGCTACAACACGGTAAATGGAATAGAAATGGGGTTACGCGGCATTTACTGTAAGTTTAAGTTTTTGTTTCTGTCCAAAGATGTTTTAGGTCACAGTCTGTCAAACAACTTTCTTTCATATTTTTTTTTCGTATTTTTTCTTTTTTCCGAAAAATGATGAAATATACTTCAAAGTTAATTGAACGCGCACTATAGAAGTTCAGCCTAAGTGGTATTTATTCGTGAAAGATGACACGTATCTGTGCTTTGCGTCATAAAAAATATCTCCATCTTAATCGCGTGATGATCCCTGAAATCGTTTTTCATGTATGGGAATACAATGGCTCTGTAATCTCAATAAAATTAATTTGAGGTTTTTATCCTATGCCTACTAGCGGATTTCCTGGATATCAACAGTGCTAATTATTTTGCTCGAGTCAATGCAGGCATGATGTATCATCTCGTGGTCCACTGATATTTGGCGCGTATATAAAATAGGCAATATGATATGAGGCTCAAATATATTTATTACAAAAATCGATTTGTCATCAACTTTATTGCCTATCGTCGCCCGCATCACACGGTTGTATTTCACATTTTTGAGTTTTGCGAAATTTCGCCTTAATACTAGGTTCATGCGAGTTCTTGCCATCCATAAGTTGCAAAATGTGAGGTTCCTTAATTAAGTAGTTTATAATTATATATTTTTGTCATGTTCCTCAAAATCATCATAATGGTATGTCACATCTGTCGTATTTGAAAATCGCCAGTCATTTTTTTTTAACAGTGTTTTTTATTAGGCGTTGTTTTGCCAATTCCCAAAATAAACTATTTCACATACCTATTTTGACGTATTTCCATCGATTTTTCGTAAACAAGCTTTCACATGTGATCTAATTGTACGTACAGTGAAAACAAAGGTGTAATATGCGTCGTCTTTGCAAACACATTCTTGTGATTTCCACATACAGACGTATACTTTGTAGCCTATTAATATAGTATATTTGTACGGAGGATGGAGGATCTTTTTCTTTGTCCGCTTGCGTGCTGTTCTTTTGTTTTTTTCTCCTTCCCCTTGTTCTTCAAACAGTAAAGTCTAGATGTTTCTTTTACTTCGTTTTACCGTATAGACATGACATGTCATGGTGATGGTTGAATTCCGATTTTCTCGAAACACGTTTTTTGTGAAATACGACAGATGTGATGTGGGCGACGAATGCATGTTTGTTGTATTATTAATATTTTTCCTCCTTCTTCTGGAAGTTCGTAGCCCCGGGGGGCCTAATTGTCAACAGACTGTACTTCGAAGTTTTTTACGGCCCGCATGTCATATCTACGAGAACCTTAGCGCGCCATCTAACCGATTGCTGGGGTTCCTGTTTGATTTGATCCTTACACTCCCTTTGCTCTCTACTTTATCTATGTAGCCAATGTGTCGGTAAAAAATATATCTGATGCCCGTAAGTGTGAATTTTAATAGTTAATATTAGTTAAGAATACATCTGATAATCACGGCGCCTTTATCATTAGTGTGTTAGACATATCTACAAATCAAAGCGAATGTGGTGATGGCTAAACATTTGGCTGTACGTAGCCTAGACATGGAGTACATGGAGACATAAAATCCGATATCTCTAAAGATACAATGTCCATCATATTAAAATACATAATTTAGCCACATTGTAAACGTATTTGCCAACTAAATTCCAACAAATTGTACTCTTGATTTCACATTCAAGATACATAAAGTTCACATGGCACTTGCTTCCGATATATTTTTTGTGCTATTATAACTGTCTGACAATTCGTCAACGGAGGATTAACATTCACCATTAACATGTGGCAACGGACACGGGTTTTACTACTTTTGTGGATATTGGGTAAGCTTACTCTCAATAATTTTTTTAAATTTCTTCTCTTACTTCTGTCCTTGCAACTTGGCTTCCTTATTTAACGGCATTTCATGATCATTTCCATACCGTCACTGGAGGAAAATCAGACATCACCGCCAAAAGGGAGGTACCGGTCTTTTTTTTTTCTTCCCAAAAAACGTACTTGTAATCCATTTATTGCTCTAATTATATTACCATATATAACCTATGGAATCTAAGCTGGGGAATACACATAAGCTATATTTGGACAAATTTCAACTTCAAAAAAGGGCATAAGGATAATTTCAAATTCTCCGTATAGGTCACACTCAGCACCACAATTCAGGGATCTCAAATTATTAAATCTTTTTGACATTTAACAAACTTAACCTTTGCTGTAATTTATTTCAACAGGACAATAATCACTTCCTGAAAAGTTTTTTTTTGAATGAATACTTCTCTAAAATACTACAGTTCATACCATGACACCAGCATACTAATGATTATTATATCAAAAGAACAAAACTAATTTTCGCATCAAAGGTATTAGACAATGGACCCTTTGTACTGGAATAATTTGTCACCCAAATAAAACAATCCAAAAATCCAAATATGTTTTCAAAGTCAACTAAAGGCAAACATGCTAAATCAGTACCACTAAATTTACAAAACATAAGGAACTGAAATTCTTAATCCTAGTTTGTTGACTCTTGTGTTTCTAGTATGGCTTACTTATCAATGGTACATTAAGTATTTGTATTGATGTGTACCTTTTTTTTTTGAAGGGGATGATCACGTCTGCCATTATTGGCATTTTGATCATCTCCTCCATATCATGTTTTAATTTTAGTGTTTTCCTACATATATATATATCTAGCTATTATTATTTTCAAAGCTGTTATGTTATTTCTTTGTATTTGCTATGTGTTTGATGCATCATGATATGGAAATAAAAAAATGTAAAGTTGTAATTGTTGCCAGATCTAGGAGCAATTCCCACTAACCCTAGGCAGGGGTCAGCTCCGGTTTTTTTCGTTGGGTTTAAAATATTAGAGACGTTAGTGATAGCACTTCAGTTTTGTTTATGGTTCACGAAGATTCCCCTTGAAAAGTGATTTCCTAAATTTAAGGTTGCTTCTGACCGGTGCATTTTTGATGCGATGAGCGAATGTTTCTATCATGCTGCCCCGTTTGGCCCTGTGTTTAAATTTGTGTCCTGTTTATCTTAGGTATGGCGGCAACTGTTCAATGATATAAAATATGAACTTGTTTGAGTAAATCGGTGGACGAGGCTGCGATCAGAATTGCCCCTTTAGGTGAAGTGACCCCGATCACGTCCGGGTCCATTCTCCATCTTACATGGAAGCATATTCCCCAAAACAAAGCAAAATTGAGTACTAAATTGGACCATTGGACAGTGTGGGTTAATTCATCCCCACACTCATCACATTTGTACAACTGAATCAAATAATTTTAATGGTCCATGGCTTTTTGCAGGTATTGGGTGGCAACAATTAAAGGCCGTAGTCAGGAAAGGATTACCTTCATGTAGAGAGGCCAACCACTCCGGCCACTGTCTAGTTGTGTTGTTTTTGACCGCAATCGTCTTAAATCGATAGAAACACTACAAAATACCAGTAAGAATGCTATTTGGTGGCGTGTGTTGTTTTTTTCAAGCTGCATCAAGTATCGGTTACTGAATACCATTTTTGACATTCGTGGACAAGTCTCAACTTTAACCGATATCATAACCTTCCTTACCCGTATGGTAACCTTAGGCCAAATTAATCAATTCCCTGATCCTAACACCAAGTCTAACTGGTTAATGCCACATTGGAGCTCATTGGCTTAGATACTAATGAGATTAGAGCCCTGGGGCAAGATTTTTTTTCACCCCGACCCGGACTACCCCGGTGTAATCCGTTCCCGCCCCCGACCCGACCCGATAATTAAGGGCAAACCCCCCCGACCCCGGACCGCTAGCTTTTTTCATGGACCGACCGCCTATTTTATAGACCAGACCGGATGCTCACGTCAATTCCCCCGTAGAACTATCCATGTGAACTGTGAAGTTGTTTTCAGATTCCATGTCTTGGTGTTAAACCGCTCTACTTGGTATTTTACGTTATGTTCAAAAATGATTCGGATAACTTGCGCCATTGCCATTCTTGGTCAATGTTTACACTTTTCCGAAATCCGCAGTATAATAATTGTCAAAGTTTGTTGTAATGTTAGGACTATATCATTGAATGCGAAATGGGATGAGACGGCGACCTTACCACGGTGTAAAGGTCTTTTTGACATGGGGGGAGGGGTTGATAAAATTTTGTGGAAAAATTGAGTCGGGGTTTGCCGAAAGAATCCATTAATACAAATGTTCGCTGCGAAGCGCTCTAAAATTTTGCCATTTTTAGAAGCTAAAATCGGTAAATGTGATTTCTAAACTAGAACCAAAATGCCGGCGCGCAAAGCGCGCAGAAATTTCGCATTTTTTTAAACTACAAGGTAAAATATGAGGTTATTTTTGGTCACAACGCATGAACGGGCATCCACATTGGGGGATTTACGCCTACGATCTTATTTTTTAATAGAAATTAAACAAGCGCAGTTTGTCTTGAAGGGGGCGCACTATAGTATACAAGGCCCCAATGGGTTATTTTTCGCAGAAAATCCCTAACTGGGCCCTTTTTCAAAGTCAATCCCTAGATAATAGGGTCAGGTTTTATCTTTCAAAATAAAGGCCAATGTTGAAATTTCACAATCAGAACAGATCAGATGGGACTTTTGTCCGACTCAGGGAATTCGCTGTTGTAAGGTTGGTATGTCCTACCCCCCTGTCCGACGTTTTTCGCTGGTTTCGCTCGTTTTCGTCAATATTAGAGGGAATTACAAGTTTTCCAGGAACCAGAGAACATCTTCAGCCGGTCTGTGAAGAGATAAGTGGGGAAGCGCCGCAGTGTGCTTGTTATGCTATATGCATTCAAAGATAGACTGAATGCGGCCTACACCCAACACTAATTGCACCAGAAATTCCAACAAATTGTATTGAGAATACCTTTAAACACAACATATCAAAAGTCTACTAAAATCAAAGGAGTGGACATATATTTTTAAGGGGGTAAAGGTTTAATACAGGGGTCAAAAATATTAAAAGTATCAAAACGCGCCGAAAGTATGCCAACGTGTTCGTTCCATTTCCAGATTAAAAAAGTATAGTTGCCATATCTGCAGGTTTTATTTCAATAGTTTAATGAGTCAATAGTTCAAGGTCACAATGGGGTTAAATTTTCAGATATATCCTTTCGTTATAAAAATGGTGTCAAATTGGTTCGTCTAATGGTAACAGAAAACCGAAAATATACTGGTGCAACCAATCTGTAATATTTTTTGCATAATTGGAACGCAAATGTGACTGCGCGGGCTACAGGGTCTATGGAGGTCAATTGTCATAGCTCTGTATGCTTTATATAGAACGTTCAAACAAAGAATAGATTTAACATTTCTATCTCGTGGGACAATTTAAACGAGTTTACACCATTCCGATCAAAATCGGACCATTCTATAATTTTACCCCAGGATGGTCTTGAACCTGTTTATGAGCCTATTTGGTACTAAACTATAAGCCGTAGATAGGGGGGCAAACTATACCTTTTTTAAACCTTAGGAGTATCCCAATAATTGGTACAATCATTTAAATCAATTCAACACTTCTAACTTTTACCCCTGTACAAAACTTGCCCCCCTTTATTCTACATGTTCCACTAGGTTGATTTGGTAAGACGTTTAAAATTATATTATTTTTGACTATTTTTCAGAGTATATTAACACCAAAATTGTTTCTGTTGCAATATTGTGTGGGGTCAATCATACAATTATTGGACTAATATGTATTCAAGATAATGAACTGGCAAACTCGCGCAAATCTAGTGGTAATGAACGAAACAACTTCTGGATTTTAACTTGAAAATTGATTTAGAATCCAACTGAAGTCATTAATTTAATACTTAACGGCAATTCCGTAACTATGTTGTGTCAATGATGCCGGTGTATGGTAACCCTGATTTCAGACAAACCATTAATTTGGGAATTGGGCGAGCACCCCGATTAGCTGCATACTAAGATCTGATGTTCGAACCGTCGCTGGTAAAAATGCGACGGTGATGTTGCGAACTAGATTAAACCAGGACAATTTCCAGGATATACATTTTCATATACATTATGTTCTCTGACTTTTTAACAGGCTTCCAATTTATTTCCCCTGACCGAAAGCACATAGCCCCCGACCCTACCCGACCCCTCCAAATGAATCCTCGGACCGGACCGGACCGGTAATAATGTGCTAAAATGCACCCCGACCCGGTTTCGGTTAAACCTGTCCGGGTCGGTCGGTCCGGGGAATTTCGGATTCGGTGGCCCCGCAGGGCCTAATTGGATTTAGATGTTATAACATGACGATAATATATGCATTTACGCGAGTGAATTCTTTTGTGCTATCAATCCATTAACAAAACAATTCAAAATTCCAAGTACACATGCACGCCTCACGCCTTGGCCGTCGGTATTTGCTTTTGCAATTTTTAATAATCCATTTGGAACATCTCATGTGCTTTTATCAAATACCCGATTGAAAAACATAAGATCACGAAAAGATATGATTGTCATATTTTACCAACCAAATACCAAATTATGAGCTTTATTTTTTTTTAATTTAAAAATTAAAACACTTCCTGTTTTTGTTGGAGCCCGATCACACTTGAATTTTATAGATGTCTGTAATATACGAGAACACTTCATACATATGTTTTAACAACATATACAAATACACCACCAATTTGTACATTCAGTACATTCCAAGATTCGGCCATGTCTTTGTTTTTGTGTTCCTTGTGGGGGCTACAGAACATAATGACTTTACAAAGTATTTCTTTGTAACGGTAAATTATGCAAGAAAGAAACGGTATACAAATGCTTATCAATATAAATGGTTAAAAAGCAATGACTTGATGCATTCCTAATATTTGGGAAACTCTTCCAAGAAAATAACAACGCCCATAGCACGCATGATGTTTCAAATCTTTCCAAAATAATGATGACTAGTCTGTTGATCTCAACACATCAGGACTTTCCATGCAATATATCAATAATGTAAAATGAGTTTATTTCATTTCTTGTAATTGTACCTCTCTGTAGGTAAACCTAGAACCCTTTGCAAGAACATAAGAGGGATCAATTGTCTCAGCAGCTGCTCTCATCTCATTCAAACAATGTTCTCAGTCAACCTCTGCCAGGTTTTAGGAACTCAATGAGTCTATATCACTTTTTCCCATCATGCCTCCATCATTCCTGTTAATCGAATAATCAATCCAGACTTTCTGGACTTCCGGCGACGATCAAACTCAAGAAAGGCGCGCCATCATGCTAGTTTCCTGCACAAATATCTTGACTATATCTGGTGGCATCCGCATCTGATTGCAACACGTCTTGTTTGCTCGGCAACATTCTTGCTTTCCTTCTCATGCTACCGTATTGGGTCGTTAGTGACATCATTGGACCTCTCCCGATATCACTAGGATCAATGGTTTCTGGAACGACTTCACTTCTTTCTTGTTGTTGCTGTTGTAATGTTGGCCTTCTCTGTTGGGCTGACCTACATTTACTCTTACATGATGAAGTCAACTGCAGATTGTGTTAGGTTTAATGTGGGAAGATCCTTGTGCCAATTTGGCACATTCACAAAGTAAGTCAGCTTGAAAATTAAGGTAACTTAAAGAGATAATGAGGACATTTCTAGAAAGCGCCCCCAATTTTTTTCGAACCCCTTTTTTGCTTTTGGAATGCTACCAATGTATAGATCACACGTTGAAGTGAATAAGCCGATACCCGTTTTATGTGATAGATGATGGTTTTTAGTCAAGCAGGTTTCTTATAGGGCGAATATGATAGCGGGCAAGTTCAAAACAAAGCTTGCGGTTTTCTTTTGTACTCGTTTTGTCCAATACACCATTGAAACGTTCTCGATAGGTGGTCTACAACAGATTCAAATGGCAATAAAATGAGAATCTCCTCTTGTACTTAAGCTTTAGGTCACACGTGAAACAAAGCGAAAAACAACTTAAAATATTTTATGTGGTTGCAGCAAATTAATGTACGTTTCCCTGCGTCATCAGTTTTGCTCAATTACAAAGCGTTTATATATTGCAATTACAACTGTACAGTTTCATTTAACCTCCCCTTTGAAACGGTGGTATTTTTAAAAATAACATTGCGATAACTGGTCTATAGTGTATTCTCTTAGGCGAAGATCACTTTACGCTATTGGCTACAATTTCCTGGACCACTGATGGTTTTATTCGTGTAAATTGTTATATTTAAATTGATTTACATTCTTTAAATACCTCCTTTGCTTTGGGATTATATATCTCTACTGGTCAGCGTTCGGCATGGAGTCTAGAGAACTCCTTACTTAGATAGCCAGTCAACAGATTCTTCAAATGGCAGGTTATATACTTTATGCATTGTTTTATGTCTTACTGTGGCTGGTACTACTCCTGAATGCTTTAATTGCTGTAATGAGTAACGTCTACAACGAATCGAGTAAGTACATCCATTTTCATCTTGGCGTTACTGTCCATTTCCTCCCTATTCACGTTGCACTTAGTGCATTCAATAGCCTATGACCTGCCACGAGTACTCTGTACTTAACTATAGGACATGAGAAACCCACACGTCGTTGCGAGGAAGTGCTCAGGAATTTCTTCGTAGAAGCTCTAAGTTGTAGAATATATTACATCAATAACATATGTGAATTTTATTATGATAGAACCTTCAGAAAAATCCGAAAATGGTTCATTTATAAGAGTGGTAATTTTGGTAGGTTAATATTGCTAACTCGATTTCAAAATCCCCATGATTTCTGTTCGATCAAGAGAGCGCCATGGACAACGGTTAGACCTATCTTTGAAGAAGCTGACAACCAAGATTATCTTATTTTCTATAAGTTGGTGTAATTGGGGTTTTGACATCGGTACTGAAAAATATCCGAAACTACCATTTCTAACAAGGCTTCCAACAATGTGTAAAAAGCAGGCCTACTCACCCATAAGTGTTCATGCACAACGTGTGTGGGTAATCACTCATCCATATCATGTCATTGTCAGTATTGGATGGTGCCCTGTTAAGTGGACTCATTACCATACGATCAACTTATAAATGGCTTCAATGTCACAATGATTCTGTGATGGGCAAGGTCGAGGCCCGTTTTACAGTGGACACTAACTGCACTATGTGCACATTGAATCGATTTTCAAATTTTTTTGTTCGTTTCATGATAGTGTGGGTTACACATTACGTAGCAATGGGTTGATAAATCTTACGGGTTACAAATTTACATTTTATGATATTTAACCGTTTTAATTTCAACCTATCTTGTCATGGTGCACTCAGCTTCTTCACGAGTAATATTGAAGGGTGTATATGCAGTGGATGAGCATCAAACCTTGCATGTAACATTGAAGATATAAGACCGGCGTAATTAAGGTTTTCTACATTACAAATGTTGTTCTGGTTACGGAGGCAGTAACACAACCATTATTTTACCATCACTATGCCTCACCAATTTAGCTTTTCCACAAAATGCCGATGAAAAGCCTAACAAACTCATTTCATCCTAACTGTTGGTTATACCTACCATGTCGTGTGCCAACTCAAGTTGTGTTTCACTTGATCTGCTGATCACAAAGACCACGTTTCCTTCCTGCGTATAGGTGTTGTAAGGACTTGCATGTTTCATCGGGTTACTGCAGATCATGTGCTCCATATCCCTTCTACTATACAACGTATCGGTATAAGCGTCCACACCACTAATAAGGATTAGCAACGCCGACGTCAGGCCAAATGTCCCCGTTTAAAAAATCGAACCGGTGGGTCTGGTCTGAATTGAGTATAGTTGTGGGTTTGGTTGTGTATCCCCGTAGGAGATTGTCATGGCTAAAATTATTTTTTATTGCTGTTTTGGTTTCCAGTAGGGCCTAAACTTGTCAGAAATGATGGGTGCAAATTTCGGACTGATGCCCCGCTCCGGCAAGGTGGAAATGTTAGTACAGGAAAATTTTAAAATCAGTCAATTGTGTTTTTAAGTATACTAACGCTTTCCTCTCCTCCTAGATTAAAAAATAATATATCTGTGCCCTGCGGGTTTCCCCTTTTAAGTTAAGCGGTACCAGCCCCCTAATTGTCAAGGTCACCCTGGGGGTAAATGCTTCGATGTTGTTGAAAGTGGTGTCCAATGTTTCCTTTTGTCCTACTGAAAACAGAACAGGCATTTTATTTTAACTGTTTTGGTGATATCACCATTGGTCGACCTCCATGGAAAAATTTATGGTGACCCCCATAGACCACGTAGACCCTTGCTACATTTTGCTAATGTAATTAGCCAACCAAATGTCATCACTGTACAATAATACATTTTGAATCCTGTGAGACAATACAACAACTTCTCACCAGTTTCAAAACAAAATCTGAGCCTTGGTTAAATTTACCCCGATAAACCTTTGAACCATTACGGGTCTATAGCGCTTTAACTAAAGGTCGGAATCCCTAGGCAAATATATACTTTTTCTAATCCGTATAAGGATACGACTGTTAATTGTACATAATAACACAATTTGGACTCGATTTTAAATTTTCCCTGTATGTCACGTTTTCTCCTTGAGGAAGGGGGCACCAGTCCCGAAATTTGCACCCCATCAGTTTCTTCTCTGACTGCTGGTCCCTATTGACTGAAAAACATCAAGAAAATCAACTTTATCACCAAAATCCTACGGGAACTGTTTCATTGAATACAAACCCACACGATAATCAGAAATGTGACCAAACGTTTGTGTTTGGCTTAAAGGTCTTAGCTAGTCATAAAGTTGAGGTTATTGGTAGACGTGCCTTGTGCCAGAGAAACCACTGCTTGATATTTTTATAAGATTTCTGTACCTTTTTATGCACGGAACACTGGCACTAGTCTTGGAAATAATACAGATACGAGGGCGCTATAACCATATTCCGATCTGTAGTCGCATTTTCACAAGCGTTACTGGTCAACACTTTCAAATTTTGCACCATTTTTATTCAAATCAGAGCAACTTTAAAATTTGAACCTGTTCAAACTGAATTTGACACCCGTTTCAATTGATTTGTTTTAAACTGGTTTTTACCCTCCAAATCCAAGACTTGGTGTTCCAATTCATGTTAGCTCCGAGCTCTTCTCAAATTTTTTTAATTAAAAATGACACAAAATCTGATTTGATTATTTTTTTTAAATTTAGGTATTCCCATTTATATGCCCATTGTGTTTTGGTTTAAATTTTTAAATAAACTGGATTTGTCCCTGTAACAATCCAATTATGTTGATTTTAAGAGAAATTTACACCGTAAGGACTTGCCAGATAAGGAAGAATGCGCGGCCCTACACAGTTTTGGTGTTGAAAAACGGTTGAATTTGAAACGTTCCGTATATTAAGCGACAGTGCTCAAATTTACCTCTATCCTAACGTTCCATGATGACCTGACATCAGCCTGACGATCACACCGCAAAAAAGGGAGGTCACTTTTTCTTTTCTAGTTAGATCTAAGGGCAATTCCCCTAAAACAAGGCAAGGTCGGCTCGCGTGATTTTTGAAAAGTGCAAAAAATGGTTAAGGGACGTTAGGGATATATAATGGCATTGTGGTTCTTGGGGAGGGGGAATGGCCTCAATTTCGCATTTTTTGTTTTCTGGGTGCATCACTTTAATTTGCCAACAACAACCTCTAGGCCTATTACATACATACTATAATACCACATAGACTTAACCGGCTCATTATATAAATAGCACGGTCAATTCAAGTGACTTGTTAGGGCCATGCTTTAGCATTAAGATGAGGCAATTGCGTTGTCTTCCAGAGAAGACTGTTATATAATGAGAATCTAAACACTCATTGCGCTATATCTAAGCTAGTAGCCTAGGGAGGACAAAGGGTTTATCTAGGCACCATAGGTATCATTTACAGGCTCCATAACAAAAGGCAGCTATGTAACACTTCCCTGTTTTTTTAATTTAAATCATAAATGGTCATTGAAATGGAGGCGAGCTCTGAGCTTTGATTTTTTTCAGATACCATGCCCCTGTAGTTCCTCAGATTTTTGTTTTCATTGTTTCTCGATACACGTGATGGTGAAATATAACTATGATGATTTTCCACTTAAATTTAAAGTTTTTTGAAATTGTGTATAATTGATGTATATCATTGTTGTTTTAACATCTATTTTGTATTTGTCGTATTGATATTTTGTATATTGCTCCTTTCTATGTGAAGCGCCTAGAGGCCTCTGCATTAGGCGCTATATCAAGATTGTTATTATTATTATTATTATATATGATTATAAATTCTCTCATTATCCGGCGATGCCCTTTGTTTCTATGCCAACGGCAGAGAGTTTAAACTTTCTGTCTTTCATCTTTCAACAGGAAAATGCAGATGTCGAATGGAAATTTGAAAAAAAAAAAAAAAAAAAAATTGCGTTGTCTTCCAGAGAAGACTGTTATATAATGAGAATCTTAGCACTCATTGCGCTATATCTAAGCTAGGTATCTTGATACTTTTCATAAAGGGCTGCCTCATGTAGCCTAGGGAGGACAAAGGGTCTATCTAGGCACCATAGGTATCATTTACAGGCTCCATAACAAAAGGCAGCTATGTAACACTTCCCTGTTTTTTTAATTTAAATCATAAATGGTCATTGAAATGGAGGCGAGCTCTGAGCTTTGATTTTTTTCAGATACCATGCCCCTGTAGTTCCTCAGATTTCTGTTTTCATTGTTTCTCGATACACGTGATGGTGAAATATAACTATGATGATTATAAAGGGGCCCCTTCTCTCATTATCCGGCGATGCCCTATGTTTCTATGCCAACGGCAGAGAGTTTAAACTTTCTGTCTTTCATCTTTCAACAGGAAAATGCAGATGTAGAATGGAAATTTGCCACAACGTCAATGTGGATGCGTTACATCGAAGAGGGCGACGTTGTTCCTCCACCATTGAATATTCTACCGTCGGTAGAGCACATCATGCATCTTTTTGCAAAACTTCGTTGCAGCACTAAACGTCAACAGATAACACCCCGTGCAGAAGGGAGGGAGAAACGCATGAAAGAAGGAAGAAGAGTAAGCAACTCTTATGGCCACTCCTAGTTAAAAACGCTACTTAGGAAATTGCCTTGGAATTTTCACGTAAAGTCACGAGAAAGTTTGTGCTAGGGTATTTTTATTCAGCTGCTAACCAGAGCAAGAAGCCGGGAATTCGAATGAGCCGCCACATTCTCCATCAAAACCTTGCTTCTGTTGTCCCCAAGTGAGTTTGTCATTTTAATTTAGTCCATAGAAAATTACTCAATCAAGACTTATCGCTCTTTCTCTCTAATTTGTTTTATATTTTCACAGTTACAAAGGTCCAAACAAATACGTGGCAGACATGAGGAATCTCAGTATCAGGTATGCCTGAATAAATGCATAACTCCTTATTTCCCTTTCGCGATTTTGTCACAAATAGTTCTGATTGAAACAAAATACGGATATTAAAATCAGTAGCGTCATTGCTTAGACAAGTAAAGAACTGTTTATTGCTGGTCGTGAAAGGATGCATTAAAAAGCTATCATCGGTGTCAATAGCGTGGGCACTGGCAATTCCATGGTTCATGGTTTCATGTTTAACTAATATCAGTCAGTGTTATATCTTGCCTGGGCCTACGTGCTACAGTCTCAAAAATAAGTTCGTGAACTAAATATTCATTGCATGAAGTCATCGTGCCCGTAAATTTTGTCTTATGGAGTTTGACATTCTTTAGACCCGACTTTCAACAAATTGAAGAGGTTGTACCAGTATCTTCTATTGCTGAACAGCTCTTCCATCTGGTATTGAAGTCCAAAGGTCGTTCCCGTTAATTCCATCCATTTGATCCAATCTTCCAAATCCACCCTCGCATTAACTTCAACTTAGGAAAGTGGTTTTTTGTACTTTTTCACCGGTACCAGCAGTCTTTCTCTGCTGTCATTATCGGTCTTTTCAGCAATCAAGCGATACTTGTATACTAATTTATATACATGACAATGCCCAGATTGGAATTGTTTTGAAGAGGAGCATAGTTTATGAAAACGTGATTGGAAATGTATGTTCATTTAAAATAAAACTTAGATGTTATTGTTTTGTTGTTTTTTAAAGCGCGTGATAGCTCGTTTGGTAGAGCGTTACGTTGCTACAAAGACGGCAGGAGAGCTAAGTGTGGAGGCAGATATCAGCATAACCGACATCCGTGCTCTCAAGAACGATATTATTTCTCTGAAGTAAGTAAATGATTATTTGTTTTCTGCTGCTTGCTGTTTTGAGTGTAGTTTAAATGTAATGCGTTTGCTCTTCCCAAAAGGGGCCAGCTTAATATCGTATTTGCATCACACCGGCTAACTGACTGAAGGAATGAAGTAGAGGTAAGGAAGGAAGGAAGGAAATGAAGAGGAATAAAGAAATTGAAGATGACGACGATGATAATAATAGTTCAAGCCTCTGAATTGGAGAAAATGTTGTACCCATAGCAGAGCCACTGTCTAAAGTTAGATGTTTATGTATTTTACAAAACAAAAACCTCAATTGCAGTAGTCTAAAACCTTGAATCAGCTATTCCAGGTATACGTAGTCTGGTTTTTGGATCTGGTGTGAATAAGGTACTGGTGCAAAATCTCCCCGTTAATACCCTCAAACAGTTCTATGGTATTTTCTAGCTAGCAGTTTGATACTGCATATCTGGCCCACATAGTGAATTCACCCTAGGGTTCAATTGCAGACAGTCTGGCCAGGGTCGGTAGTTTTCGATCTTGTAAAGACCCTGGTTGGCCAGGTTCGATACCACCTCTACGACCACATGACAGTAAACAAGTGTTTGTGCAGTAGTGTGCAGTGGGATTTCTGCGTACAATTATCAGCAGTTTGTGCCAGTGGAATGTCTGTGTGCCATTGTCAGCAATAAGTTTGCAGTCCGGCCAGGGTCGGTAGTTTTCGATCTTGTAACGACCATGGCTGGCCAGGTTAAATACAACCACTGAGACCACTTAACCATGTTAACAGTAAACAAGTGTTGCAAGTAGTGTGCAGTGGAATTTCTGCATGCAATTATCATCAGCAAGTATACAGTGGAATGTCTGCGTATCATTATCAACAGATGCAGTGGAATGTCTGCGAAGCATTGTGGCATACGCATACACTATCCGGTTAAACAGTGAAAAAATCGGGGTAAAATACTGTTTACAGGTCACGGGTCACTAAGGTCCATTTATTTATTAGGTGTTTCTATTAATAAGCCGATTACATTTGTGAGGGTGTCCTTATTTACCATGTTTACCTATTCGAGATACATATGGTTTATAACATCTACCAGAAAAGTTTGATCTTGTCCCCAAAATACGGGAATTTATGACCAAATTAAGTTTATTAATCACTTTTTTCTTCCTTAGATTGGAGATGTTTCAGCGCTTAAACGATAGCATAACTGATATCGACAGTACAATTGGAAAGGGTAATGTCGTCAAAAGCAAATCGCAAAATGCAAACGCAGTTTTCACCAAAACTGATGAAATTCACTCGCTGGTTGGTAATCAACTTAGAAGTGTGTTTGGTTTCAAGACGGCTGTTGATGAAAAACTGTTGTTTCTGAAGGAAGAAGAGGAACGTCTAATCAAAGCGCGGAGTGCGATTAAATTTGTTGAACGATCTACTCAAACAGATCTAAGAGCTTATTCCTCCGAAACCAAGGAACCTACTCAAAAGGATGAATCACTTTCCGTTAGAGAAGATCTTCATGAACGACCTGCTCAAATTGAAATAAGTTACTTTCAAACAAGTAATATACTCAAGCAGACTATTTGAAAGAAAATGTTCATGAAGAATCCACTCAAACCGAGGCATATATCTCTCAAACAAGTGTATGGACACAAACCGAGGAAATTGCGTTCTTCTGAGAGGGGAAAATATTGAAGTGTCTACTCAAACCGAGACAGATGCTTTTCAAACAAAAAGTGCGTTCACTGAGAAAGAACAACCCCAACAACATAATCAACCGAGGAAAAGACGAGCTACTACTTATGTCTTGCAAAGGGTGATGGAATATGAATCAAAATAAAGAAAAATGGTCAAAAAAAATTACGGCTGGTAATAACACAAAATTCGTAGCGGGGTAGGTAATTTGTATATTTTTTCATTAAGAATACTAAATTTTATAAATATTGATATAGTCTAATATATGTGACATAGCCCTTTATATGCCAGCGACGGCGCAATACGGCTCCTCGTTGTGGGGCGGATACATCGTGGGGCGGATATATATCTATATATAATATATATATATATATATTATATATATATATATATATATATATATAATATATATATATATATATAAATTACAAAGTATAGACCTCTGGAAAGGCAACCGTTACTCTGAGTTTCACGGCATACCCTCACTTACGATCACCAGGGTATCCGATCTTCAGACGGAAGATCGGATACCCTGTGATCGTAAGTGAGGGTATATGCCGTGAAACTCAGAGTAACGGTTGCCTTTCCAGAGGTCTATACTTTGTAATTTACTTTACGCTCTCCTGTAATGGGATTGAGCACTCTTAGTTCCAAAGATAGTCACCTGTAAATAATACTGTTTACTATGATGTTATATATAATATATATATATATATATATAAGCGACATTACATGCATATAAAAATAAAAGCATATATCAATGTCAGTGCTCCAAACCTAACTAGCAGTTATTTAATATTATGATATAAGATGACTTTTTAATTGATTTCGAAATACTTGACAGATTTGGACAGTTTCAAATTTTGATCAAACGATTTCCATTAAATTGTCCCAAAAGAACTTACAGTAGTTTGATCCGCGTTTTTTGTTACTTGTTTGAGTATAGTCAATGGCATTTCCAGTACAGTAATTATGATATTCAAATTGTTTTGAAAAGAAAAAGTTTAAATGTTTTGGCAGCTGATTTGTAGAACACTTCAAGTTTATATGTGTCGTATACATTTAGTATTTTAAATTTCTTGCCCAAGGCAGCTGAGTGGCTTAATACTGTAATGACTATTTCTAATAGTTCGTACAGCCCATTTTTAAGTTAAAATACCCTAAAGGAAAGAGAAAGGCTATGAACGTACAATATAAAGAATACAAAATTTAGCTTATTGAGGACACCAATATTTCGAGCAATAGATTTGGGGAAATCCCATCAATGTTGTTTTTCGAAGTTCTTCAATGACAACTCCGAGAAACTTCGTGGAACTTACCCTTTGTAGGTTTTTATTATCTAATTCAGTGAGAACGATTTTACCATGATTTTACCAATTACAATTTTATCTAGGTTTGTTATCTACTATTGTGGCACTCTCCGCAGTTATTATAGTTGGTTTGTGTATTGATGGGATAAGTGAAACGGAATAAATAAAATCTAAATACTAATGTGTCTGTCTATCAGTGTCATCCTTCAGTAAATATTAAAGTTAATTTTGTCTTCATTATTGATTTTCTGAATAACCGGACTGAAATCACTGATAAAGGCCTCCCCAATGGCCGTATCTGTTCGATAGACCACACCAACAACAATATTCTTTCTGTTGACATTTTCTATTTCTATATAACATGATTCATGATTTGAATTGGCTTCACATAAATCATTGCGCAATTTATATTTTAGTTTGTCAGATTATAGAAACATACACCTCCCTTTTCCCGATCTTTACGGTTTGTATACTTAATATTGTAGCCAGGAAGATGAAAATATTCATGTGGTTTTTCTTTTAAGTGGGTTTCAGATAAACCAATGACTGTAAATTAATGATTCAATGTTTCTATCCATTCTTTCAATTCATCAAAAATTTTATTTATACTTCGAATATTAGCATTTAGAATGGAGAAATCGTTTTCTAATGAGTTTATATTATCTTTAAATCGTTTTGGCAGTATGTATGAAGAGTGCATGTTTGTATCATACATATCTTCTCTATCATCTTTGAAAGTACTTTGATATCTCAATTTGATATCTAAAAGTGTTCAAGCTATGTTCTCATTAGATAAGAAACAACAACATTATCTAAACTGCCATGACAATCAGCTGGCCATTCTCGACAAAATTACCATTTTGCTGCAGCACACACTCACAACCTTGGAATCATGATAAAAAAAAAGCGCGCAAAGCTGCCAAATAGCAACATCCTGAAAATGATAGTGTCAGTAACTATTCTACTCTGCTCAAAAGTATATCTTAAAGGGATAAGCAGCGATAATACGAGGGAATACAACAAAATGTAGAAATACATTTCTTTAGCTTATTAATCAAATATCAATCATACAAAGAATTTCTACGGCCACGTCAATTATTTGCTAACACAGGTACATGGAGACAGGATGATGACTGCAAGGATTCTTATGGATGGCGGGTCATTCAATTCACTGTTATTCATACATACATGCACGACACATTATCATCAATTACATTTTATGTCTTGAACCACCCCAGATAAAAATCTGACAAAACCAGATTAAAATTCAGTGTTTTGTACCTTGAAGGTTGTTTTGTTGTTAATATTTCAATATCTGGTAAGGAAGTATTTATTGGATACTTTTCGAAACAACATCTCGTATTAAAAATGTTTCTCCTATGGTGTGATAAATAACAATGCTTAATGAATTAATTGCTGGTATTTTCAGCCTGACACTTCAACCACCCAAGCTATCTTTGATGTGAAATCATGTATTTTAGGTCAACATTTATTTACTAGCTACATCACTATACATTGTATGGGTGTCATAAAGTTTTTGGAAATATACTATAGTAATGTTGCATACTTACATAACTGTTTCTAATAATAATAATAGGAAAGGTGCTAAAAAAAGAAAAGGAAAAAGGGGGAGAAACACTAAGAGCTAGGAAGAATATGTGACTGAGGATGACTTTTAAAGGCAGATGTACTATCAAGACCACGGATGTTGGAAGGCAACTCCTTCCAAAGGCGAGGCCCAGCAATAGAAAAGGCACGATCACCAGTTTTCTTTTTGGAACGCGGAATATCAAAGGAGACTGCTGAATCTGCGCGAAGTGTGTAATTGGACTTATGAGTACCAGGGTGAAAATATGAAGACAGGTAATCAAGGCATTTGAAATGTACAGCTTTAGAAGTCTGAAGGAGAATTTTGAAGTGTATCCTGTGATTGAGTGGTAACCAATTGGTAGCAAATATGTGCAGAGGTGAGTGAAATATCGTATTTTAGGCGCTAAGGGAGGGGTCGTTTTGACGCCAGGGGAAATGAGGATTTGAGGAATACGAATACAAATTGTGAGTGAGATGAGGAAAATGAAAATTTTCCTAAAGAAAAGAGAGAAGGGAGCATGAACATTTAAATGGAGAAAGTTCATAAACTCAGGGGGAATGTGAATTGTTTGAACGAGAGCGAAGCGGAGACGCGATATTTTCACCGAAAAAAAGTAGAATTCACCCCAACGTAAATAATGACCGCTACCTTTTAAGGTAGTCGAAATTTTAAAAGTAGCATTTTCCCAACCACACCTTTGATAGGAGCCTATGTAAAAATATCTGTATCTAAAACACCTTCGTTAGACCAACAAATTGTTCGCCGTAAACCGACCGACCATAAAAAACCTGCTGAGTCAAAATTGTTTATGCAATTAGCACAAAATGAAAAAAAAAAACACTCTGCCCACCGACTCATGATTTTCATTCGTAATTAAAGAAAAAAAAAACATTTTTTTTACCAACAGAATTTAAACGAAAACATCAAAACAAGACCACTAAACAACTATAACAAGTAAAATTCTATGTCATTGAAAAAAATTAAATTGTAGCATGTTGTATTGATTTTAGAGTGACATTGTGAAGTTTCTAAAACAACCCTACCGACCGACCCTAATATTTTTCCTCCGTTGTTCTTTGTTTACTAAAGTTTATATAATGTTTGCTTACAGTACCATATATGAGCTTTACGAGATGTTTACATTTTGAGTAATGAATAGATTTGCTTAGTAGAAAATATTAAACATCACATTTCTCAAAGCAGTATTACAGCCGAATTAAATAAATTCTTTAATATTTCTTTCAGTGCTGAGTTACGTCCTTCTGATTGTCAACCTCGATTTCATAGTGTGGAACACAAATTAACTGTCATCTTTCACGAATAATTAAAGTTAGAGGTTCTACTGTGTGTTCAATTAACTTTGACCCTACATTTCACATTTTATTCGAAAGGGAAACGAATATGAACAAAACTCATTGGGGTAAAGTTGTTTGGCAAACTGCGACCTAACATCTGTGGAGAACCAAACCCGTTACCTTGCCGTGTAACCCAATTCCTGTTCAATTTACTGCGTGTTTAGGAGAAATCGAAAATCATTCACCTCTTCAAATGCAGGTAAACCAATGCCGAACAAACTTTTAAATTGAATAGAAAAGAGGTCCTACCTGCACCAAGGTGTTAGGTAACAGCTTGCCAAACACATTTTTCATGATTTTTGTTCATCTTCGTTTCCTTTTTGAATAAATGATAAAATATACGGTCAAAGATATTGAACTCACAGAAGAAGCTCCAGTTTTATTTTATTCGTGAGCGAGGCTATAGCTCAATCTGAATCGGGTGGTGATATAACTGAAAGGTTTTAAACGCCATGGGCAATAACAATGGCTCTGCAGTTACAGAGAATATGAAGTCCGATGTCCTATGCATAACGAACTATTTACTTATCAATAGCGCCATTTATTTGCTGGAGTCAATGGAACGTGGTGTACATCCGTTGGTCACTGATATTCAGGGGAAAAGGAAGATGACATTTAATTCATTTTAAGAAAATGTGCACATACTAGACGTGAGAATACGCGTAGAACTTATTTTTTTAATAATTTTGGAGATTTATTTTTATAGGAAAAATTATGTATTTCCCATGGGTGCGTGCACTGTTTAAAAAATCTCCGTAAATTTACGGAAATTTCTGGCAGCAGTATTTCCAGTCATTTTTAGGGTAAATTTACAGAAATTTCTGTCAATTAACGGAACTTTGACAGTAATTTTACAGAAATTTGTCTCATATATGGAAAAAAATATTGTATGTTAACAGAATTTTTCCGTAATTTAAAATACGGAACCAAAAAAAAAAGTCCGGAAATACTGCTGCCAGAAATTTTTGAAATATTTCCGTAAATTAACATTTTTAGCTATTTTTTATGTTTTTTTTTTTTTTATTGTTTTCTAAAACAGATTTTTCCGTAAATTTACGGAAAATCTGTTTTCTTAATTTACGGAAATTTTTAACAGTGTGGCCTTTATAACGCTATGAGTCTGCCTGCTAGCCTAAACATAATTTGTTAGGTTTTACCAGCGCCCATACTTCTTATAAGCCCACGCACGGCCACACAGTCACCGTGACCGTCACAAAACAGTGCTGAACTCAGTATGAAGAGACTATCGATCACTATTCGCTCCTTGCACAGTCCAATTGTGCGAACGATCGCCAATGTTCTCAGGATGTCCATACGTTTGTGAACCGTACCCGAACGCTGTGTGTTACATGGGGTTCCGCCATAAGCTGCACTGTTACTGCACTCTGGTACTGCACTTTAACGTCTGGAGTGCCAAGGGATGCACCATTATTTTCCAAGGGAGACCAATGACATTAAGGACTCTTCTCAATAAAAAATCAGTGTGTTTTACCAGATTGCGATTCACCTAATGTACTCGCTAAGGTTTTAAACTATTTGTCCCGATATTGATGCGCTTAGTGCCGGTGTCATAAACTACAAACAGTGTCCGTGTGACTGAGTGTCCTACCACCCATCTGTCTATTGTATTCTCCATTGAGTCCTGTATGCATCATTTGTTTCAGCACTGTACCCAAATGGCCTCGTCTACAAGATCACGGTTTATTCCGTACATATGTTGCCATGATAGCTAGGACACTCTCTCATGGGGGGACACTCAGTTTCTTTACAGCGGTGTCATATAATACAGTGTCCGTGTGACTGAGTGTCCTACCACCCATCTGTCTATTGTGTTCTCCATTGAGTGTTGTATGCATCATTTGTTTCAGCAGTGTACCAAAATGGACTCGTCTACAAGGTCACAGTTTATTCCGTACATGTTGCTATGGTAGCTTGGACACTCTCTCATGGCGGACACTCAGTTTCTTTACACCGGTGTTCTGACGGAAAATGGATGCACGAAGTGCGTCCAAAATTTCGTCGTGCGTCCATTTCTCGTCAGAACACCGGCCAACCATCACGGTAAACAATGATGATTTTTATTGCCGTGTTCATTAACCACCTTTGACAAAATTTCCAAGGATAAGCTGATTGATCTCATTAATAAGTCTATAAATAACTTATATGAGCCATATCAATCTGGTTATCGTGCTGATCATTCTACTGAAACAGTCCTTGTGGCTATTCATGATTATGTTCTGAGAGGCATGGAGGATGGTAAAGTCCTTGTCGTGTTAGATCTAATCGCTGCATTCGATCTAATCGCTGACCACAAAATTCTCTTGCAGCGGTTAGCTAACAATTTCGGTATTAGCAAAACTGATCTGGATTGATTTCAGTCTTATCTGGGCCAAAGAACATTTAAAGTTTTGATTAAGGGGACTTCTTCTGTGTCCGTCCGTCCATCTTGATTGTGGTGTCCCTCAGGGGTCCGGCCTTGGGCCCTGCTGTTTAGTTATTACACTAGATGCATTGGACAAATCATAATGTATCATCTTTATGCTGATGATGTTCAGTTACTCAGTAAGTTTGATCCTACACAGCCTGGGAATGCTGCTTGCTGTTATTGGTTTTTAAGCTTTCTCAGTGCATTGAAGAGTTGCATACTTAATTGGTTGTGTAATAATAAACTTGAGTTGAACAATTCCAAGACTGAACTATTTCTTGCCTGTTCCTAGTTCCATTTCTCAGCCCTTCAGCTTCTCACTCTTCATGTTGGCGACCTTGCAATCAATATTCGCTCATCCATTAAAAATCTTGGTGTGGTTTTTGACAGTGGCTTGACACTTTTCTTTCGCGCTCCTAAACTTGCAAACTTGTAATATAAGTCGCATCAGGAGGTTTTTGGATTCGTTGCAAACGAATCTCAATGAACGGGTTCAGTCTGGACATTTTTGGCGATCCTGTCTTATGGGTCCACGATTATCTTCCCTATATGATCGTGAACCCATAAGACAGGATCGCCACATTCTTGTGTATCTATATATAGAATATTCTTGACCAAATAAGGTCAAGAGTGAATTACCCAAGTACTGCATGTAGAGAATTTCACCGTAAGATGTGGAATGTTCAGTGAACATTGTACGTAAAAAAATCGCGATTTTTCATATTTCTTTCACACTTACGAAGCCGGAAATTTAATATTAGCAATCTACAAAGATCAAGGAACCTCGTCAACCAACATTCATCGCTATATTGGTGGAATTGAACGCAGGAGAGGAGTATACAGAAGATCAAATTGACTCAAACCTACATGTGTGCTGTGTGCGGCGTTGTGTACGTATTACCATAGGGAATTCTCCAATCTATTTACAAGATTGTTTTGTAAACACATGAGTCATAATATGTCAGGGGAAAATTCAAAAATTGGCCAACAAATGTATCATCTGTAGTTTGAAATGTTCATGTTGAAGGGCCAGGACTTCCGAGAAGAAGGTAAACAAATGTGAAAAATACAGATTGTCGATGTAAATATGCATAAAGCAGCTATCGATTTTCCAAGGGTATTAATCATATAGCTCCCATGAGTCTAGGGAAAGTGTTAAGCTAAGATGCACAGACACCTTATGGCCAAAGCTGAGGCCAAAGTTTACAACTGGAATCCATGGTGGGGCAAGAATTACATGAATCTTAAAAAAATTACTGTACATTTGTACATGTACTCCTAACACCTTGGCATTCATTGCAATGTTGTTATCGGTACACTTGCGAGTTCACCAATTTACCCCTGTAATGATTTCAAGTTGTACCTTCCAATTCCTTGCTGAAAACAAATAGAAGGTTTTGTACAATATTAATCTGATTTTTTTTTATCGCCTGCATAATAGGGAGACACATAGGGATTGTTTTCCACTGTCACTGTGTGCTGTATGTTATGCTGTATGCTGTGTGCTGTGGGTGTAAACTAAGGTTACATTTCTCGCATATGCATTGACCGACTAAGTTCATTATCATGTTTTGAGGAGTCCAAGTGTGTGAAAATATCGGATCCAAAACATGATAATGATAAAGTTGGATGATTTACGCCCAATATTAATTGGTCTCGCTATGAGTTTTAAAATATTGGGCTCGACTGCGTCTGCCCAATATTTTTCCAAACCATAGTTCGACCAATTAATTTGGGCTTAATCGATCCAATTTTATATCATACTTGGTCAAAAGCGATATAGCCCCATAATGGTTCAAGGTTACCCTGGGGGTAAATGTAGTAATACCCCCCCCCCCTTGAAAATGGGGCACCTGTCTGAAAATTTTAACCCCATCATTTTCTGACAGTCTGTGGTCCCTATTGAATGAAAAACAGCAAGAAAATCAATTTTAGCACAAAAATCCCACGGGAGCTTTTTCATTCACATACCAAACCACGGAAGGAGATATGAAACTGAAGCAAAGACCAGAAGTTGTATTTTTAACGAGATAATTTTTGCATCTGTCTTCAAAGAAGGTTAAGCTATAACGGAATAAAGCAATGTATTGAATGATAACCCCACAATGTCTCATTTATACTTATAAACAACCCCACAATGTCACTCTAGTAAGTACACATATACATACATACTGTCACAAATAATTTACGACCGTTAGTGCTTTCTTTCAGGCAATACAAAATGAAATTTGTTGATTTGAATTACTTATTTTGATTGCAAAGAAAGCAAAAGGTGAACACTATGTCATTTTCAACGGTTGAGTACTTCCGGCTTCTGTGTGTTTCCTGTATTTCGAGTTGCACACACTGAGCGGCCATATTGGCATTTGTGACATTAACAAAGCCCTTTTCCGTTCTTCTGGTAGTGTTTATTGCTGGTCTCGGAGTTTTCCGTGAGTAAGACCTTTATTTAATGATATTTCCTTAATAACACAAATATGGAAAATCTAGAGTAAAGCGTAAGTTTCCTGCTGTTACTATACAGATAGATGAGATTGAAGGTCTGTACCGATAAAGCACCTTACTATCGTCTGACTGCAAAGTCGTTTTTATTTTATTTGCGCTTTCAATTAATGGACTATTTGCGCGATTTTCTATACATAACCAGGGCAAAGAATTCGCACACAGCTCAAAGGGTGGAAATGGAAGACAGACTTTTTCTATCGATAGATTTATGCTTTTAAACCAATTACTTTTTGGAAGGTGTGTAAAATTATGTGCAGTAGCATTTTTCAAAATCCAATATGGCCGCCAGCATGCCGGAATGATAAAAAAGATTTCTGATTGAGACCAAGGTTCGGCGCTACTTCAAAGGTTTTAAGCACAGGGAATCTACTGGAAGGAATGGTAATGCGATTCAACAAAACAAAACAATATTGCTGCCCCCAAAGCCCACGGAATCATTAAAATGACAACATATCTTTCAGTAGAACTATTCATGCTAGAGACAATGTTTTCCTCTACACCCAGGTATTTGGGCATGAAGAATTTTAATGATGATTTAATCACTACATTAACAGCAAATTCCAATGTACCATATTTCAATTTGTAGAGGTAAGATCTTAGTCTCTATAATATGCTTATCCAATAAAAATAAACAACACTCGACCATTGAGTTCAAGCAACCATCTTGAATTTCAAGATGTTCGCCAAACAACATAGTAATGTAGTATCTAATGAGTTATGATAAACGTAAACAAAAGTGTGAGATATAATGTACTTGACCATTAGAAATCCTTATCAGACATTTGTGTTATATATCCGCCTTTAAAGATATTTAAAAGCTATAAATTACGATGTTTATCTGTAGAATATGTTGATAATATATCAACCAAATACAATTATAAAGATTTAAATTTATAGATTGGCCACCATCTTGAAAGTTTTGCATGTTAAGAAATAAAAAATGCCAGATAAGGATATCTGAATTGTGATAATGTTAATAACACAGAAATACCTGATTTATAATGGTCAAATCTCATGCTTTAATTTACACGTTTATCGTAATTCTGCAGGGGAACCCTCACTTGGCGCTATACATTACTATATATATTTCTTTTAGATTATGGGCAAAACAATTTTTGTTTGGCGAACATTTTAAAATTCAAGATGGTTACCTCAACTAAATGATCCAATGTTGATTTATTATTGGATTCCTTGATCCTGAAAGCATAGGCGGCAGATTATGCTTCTACGGGTCACTGAGGTCGAGATATAGGAACAAGTAATTTCAAGTGACAGTCATTTTTGGAAAATAGCAGAAATCTTCATCCCAACTTTTTCCCAAACAAAATGATAGCTCTCGTGGACAATCTGTTTGTAGCCTCCCCCGTGCTTAAAATGGCACAGGCACATGTTCAACAAAATATGGAATTTCTTATTCTCCAATGATAGTATAGGACCTTGGAAGAATACAGACATGACACATAGGAGCCTTAATAAGAGGCTAAAGACATCCAGTAACTTCCAGCCCTAATTGTTGTGTTTGCTGTAACCTTAATCAACAAATGTGTCTATTGATTTATTAATTACACATGATTACATGAATATTACAGACTCATACTCATTAATATTAAAGCCACAAAGGTTATAGGTCGGTCTTACCTGTAGGGTGGATGCTGAGGAAATCCACTCCGGTGTGTTTTGTTCTTGTTTAACGCCATGATCCATAATCTGCTGAATAAAACAAGTCCTGAGTGGTTTTATTGTAAACTCATTCCGTTTACCCATACGGGCGCTGATTTTGGCTTAATCATTTTAGGTGATGGCTAATATATACAAAAGCTTTACAACTATGCAAAAATATCAATTTTGAAAATCTTTATGGCGCATTATTTTCCAAATGCGTCAGTGTCTCTTTAAAAACCTGGGAGCAGAACCAAAATGTTGTCTCTCAAAAATTAAGAGAGTTTTAAGGATTTCGGGTATGGAGTTGGATTTAAAAAAAATTATATTGCACAAAAAAATGCATACCTCCAAAGAATTACTAGTTTATGTCCTAAATATATAAATGATCTATCGATAGAAAAGTCTTTACTCGATTTCCAACCTCATCATGATGCTTTGATAAACCATAGTACAAAACAGTTAGACCAGGTTTAAAGTTAGATCTGGTGTAAGTCAAAATAAGTTTTGCCCAAAAATGACAGTCATTCACATTTTCTTCATAAAAGTAACTAGCAAATTTCAAAGATTAAATTGCAAATTTCAAAATAAAAATATTTCAAATACTTCTTATTTCACTTAGACCAGGTCTAACTTTACACCCAGTCTAACTCGTTTGTACATACGGACGTAAATGGTTATTATTAGTATCATTGCAAACGCATTTTGTGTACTTCTGAAGTCCCTATTGTAATTTTGAATGCTTTGTTGTGCATTTTTATAGGACTATTTTGTGTGGGTAACTTGTTTTATCAAATGCACTTTAACCTTTTCACTCGGGGTAAAGTACCATATCGAATAAACATCGATGACGTTACAAAGTGCACACATCAGATAGTTCTTGGTATTATGTAGTAAACTTTGTCAATTTTGTGTCAGCGAAACATCGATAATATGACATGTTTTACCAGTATAATACAGGATTAATGTTGAAAACAAAATGTCAAATATCATTAGAAATCCATTCGTTTTTGTTCCAAACCAGAAAAAGTTCGGGTAAATTCATACAGCATATATTTGAAAGCAGAAAGCATTATGGAATACTAAAAACACCGAGCCTTAACCATAATTTTTTTAATAATTTAAAAGTTAATTACGTTACATTAAACGCGTGCAAATAATGAGATAACACTGTTTTTGCATATGGCCGACAACTGTACAAGCATATATGAAAGAGCGAATATCGCGTTTTTTCTGCTAGTGCTGCTTTTACGATTGCAAGTAAGTGTGAATATGTAGAGCTTTACGTTTTAACTGGTGTTGTTTGGCGTAATTAGCATTTTGAAAATGTTGCTTCAATTTGTGAACATCATTTCGGTTATTTTATTACGACGTGGTTGACTGGTATTAGAGCTGGTAGTATATAATAGCTCTATTCAGTGAGTTGATATCAAAGTGAGATCGTCCTCGGTCTCTATTGTGTGCGTGTATATTTGTTGTTTGTCCACACTCTTTGGAGCATTTTCATATGACAATGGTGATGATGATGTTTTGGCCCGGGGGGGGGGGGCACTTGTATTCAAAGGTGGATATGATGCGTGAACAAGAAAACGCAAAAAAATGGTCTCTTTTTTCCAAAAGGTGATGTACGCGCGTACATTGATTAGGGTGTCAAAAAACAGCCGAATATGGAAAAAAGGGGTATGTTTTTTTCGTCACCCTGAAATTGGGATATACGCGAGACCAAAATCATCCAAAATATTGTAATTTGGAAGTAAAGCAACATGAGCAAAGCCACATAATAAGGGTATATTATCAACACAATGCATTGCTTATACTTGTTTATGGTAGCAAAAACAGACAAAACTGCTTGTTTAGGGTACGTTCTTTAGTCGGTGGAAATACTTGTTTAGGGTGCATTTCGGAAGTCCATGTTCACGCATCATATCCACCTTTAAATACAACTGCCCCCAGGGTGTTTTGGTAAGTGGAGTGTGCATGTGTGGGTGGGTGGGGATGTGTAGGTGTGTATGTGTGTGTATGCGTATGTGTGTGTATGTACATACGTGAGTATGTGTAGGTGTGTTTATGTGTGTGTGTACAAGTGTACTTGTATGACATATACTTCCGGGGACCTAACACAAAAGAAATTCTTTCGAACAATGGTCCTCGGAATTTTAACAAAGGTACTCGGTACACTCACAAAATAATTCGGCCCGTTAAGTAAATTGCGGGGAATCGGTTGACAAATCTTCAAATATTCAATCGAATTAAGACAACCGGCCAACCATAATTTACAGCTGCTTGACCCCAAGCAAATTGTCTCTTTTATTTTTATAACAATTTAAAGCAATGGTGACACAATTTTGACAACATTTTTCTCATGATTTTGGTTCATCTTCGTTCTCTTTTTGAATAAATGATGAAATATACGGTCATTCAAAGTTATTGAACTCACAGAAGAAGCTCCAGTTTTATTTTATTCGTGAGCGAGGCTTTAGCTCAATATTAATCGGGAGTTGATAACACCTGAAAACTTTCATAGTCGTGGACAATAACAATGGCTCTGCAGTTCCAGAGAATCTGAAGTCCGTTGTCCTATAGATAACGGACGGATTTACTTATCAATAGGACATTGTGCTACACATTAATACCAAACAAGAAGGATGTTTTGTCGTTAAATTACGAAATAATCAGGGGTGGTAACCACCCCGCCCCCCTTGGTCGTGACGTAAACAAAAACCTTGGTTTGACAAGGTTAAGCATCTTGAACATGTATTTTATGTATCGTAGAATTCTCCTAAATTGTGTAATATGATTATATGCTTTTCCATCCTATTTGCTTTGATAATTTGCAATTTAAGTACCCACTTTTTAGTACCATTCGTTTGAGTAATATTTACTACATGTTTGTAAGAGGTAATATTTTTTAATGTATATTACTTGAATTGCGCTATTCTTATCACTTATTAATACGTTATGGGTAAATTTATCTTTTTTTTGCGCTTTATTAGTCAAATGGTATGAATATTATTTATAATGCACTTAAAGATCATCCACTCGAGTCACAAAGGATATGAATATTAATTAATCTCAATAATAATAGGAGCTCATTTAATAAGACTATGAATAATTCAAATTTCCCCCTAGGTCAGTTAAGGTATGATTCACTTAGTATAGTGTTGCAGGATCAGGAGCAGTAGTAGTAGTAGTAGTGGAGCAGTAGTAATAGTAGCAGTAGTATTAGTATAGTATAGTAGTAGTAGTAGGTAGTAGTAGCATCACATAGTAGTAGTATATAGTAGTAGTAGTAGTCGTATAGTAGTAGTAGTAGTATTAGTAGTAGGAGTCGTAGTAGAAGTATAGTAGTAGTAGTAGTAGTATGTAGTTAGTAGTAGTAGTGAAGTATGGTAGTGTAGTAAGTGTAGTAATGTAGTAGTTAGTATTAGTCGGAGTATTATAGTATCAGTAGTAGTAGTAGTAGTAGTAGTAGTAGTAGTAGTAGTAGTAGTAGTAGTAGTAGTAGTAAGTAGTAGTAGTAGTAGTATAGTAGTAGTAGGTTGTAGTAGTATTAGTAGTTGTAGTAGTCGTAGTCGAAGTTAGTAGTAGTAGACGACTAGTAGTGGATTAGGGAATTAGAAGACAAAAGTGGAATTAAGGAAATTCGTTTCCCCTTAAGGCATCTTTGTTTGCGATTTATCGCGTCAAAGATATGAATATAATTATGCAAATTAATTATGTCGGGGGGAGGTTGGGAAGGTGGGGACAACAAAGGATCTGTATATTAAGTATTTAATAACAAAAAGCTCATTATAATTAATGATGATCACCATTTCCCCTTTTTCCACTGTAGTCAATAATTATTATGGATTATTTATTAGAATTATTTATTATTTTACTATTATATTATATTATTATATACTATAATTCTGTTTCATTCATTTTTGTTACAGAGCAATGGATATTGAAGTGACAAAAACATTGAGAGAGTTTTCCCAGGATGCTAAAACGATATCTGCATTTCGGTGCCGACGAGCATGAGTTTTTTACAAAACCTTGTCGATAACAACGTATAAAGAAGGAAAAGAAACTTGGAGGATGCCCGGACGATAAAAAACGAGCAAGAAACAATAGAAATCATAAAAGAAAGTTCTGCTGAAGCGTATTCCAAATTTCCTGACTATTTGGAAAAATCCCAAAACCCCCTTTTACCTACAGTTGGAGAAATTAGAAAAGAAACACTACCTCGATCTTATAAGACTACAGTTAATAATTTAACTTACAAGGTTAATTTTGGTATATTTTATTTTATGGGAAATTAAAATATTAATTAAAATATTCGGGATCCTTTGAACACTAACATTTTTGTTCTGATGAAATCAAGATGAAACGTTAGAAATAATCATATAGAAAAAGAATGACAAATAATACCCCTTAGTTTTAAGTGCATGACCATATTATGCATGAAAATGCATTCATCATTTGTCGGGGTTTTTTTTTAAAGGAAATTACTAATTTAATAATATACTTCAATATTCATCATTATTTAGATTTGATACCACTATCTGTAATCTTTACCTCTTCCGTGCCTCTTTCTTCCATCAACAACGATTTCGTCATATAATCCTATCACATTGCAATCACAAAGGCGCGATTTCACTCAGCATGGGTCTATTTTTTCCAAAAACTGCAGTCATCCATCGTATCACGACAATAAGCGTTTTTTGTTTGTTTGGTTTGAGAAGTAAAACTTATAATGTTGACAAAAGGATTGAATTACCGGCATGTTTTTAAAGCAGTTGATTTAGAAGATATGCTTACATACCAAATAAATCAGAGTTAACAACCCAAGGTCTCCCCAATTTACACTTGACTACACTTGACGCGTACCTTTTTTTAAAGACGGGACACTTGTCATAGCTCATCTAGATAAAGAAGTCCCAAACATTAGAGTGCAAATAATAAAACAAAGTCACAGTCCCTACCCAACCGTTAGTAGAGTATTTGTAAACGTTTTGTGATTTTGACAAACACAAGTCAGAACAACGTATCTGTGTTTTTTCAAAACCGGATTCATAGGTCAGTTGGATCGCGTGTCACACATAACTGATACAAACACCTCACTTCACTCACAAAGCATTAATGCGAATTTATCTGAAATTGCACAAAGTACATGATGCACTTCTAGTCTAAAAGCCCAATAATAAGGACATTTTTTTTGAAGACGCTCCAAAGTTTTCAAAATGTTGGGTTTTTGAACAGTTGCGTTGGTAATTGTGATCTGCTAAACGGTAAGGCTCAAAATTTGCGTTATTTTTTCTAATACTTTATTTAATTAAATCTGGGAATCCCCTAGTATAATTAACGGCGGCGTTGGAAACGCTACATTTCTGTCTGTTTCTTTCCGTCCATTATGGAATAGAAAAATGTCCCTACTTTGACTTAATGACCCACGAACATTCATGGATGAGAGTAGTTCTGGCCATTTCCCTCACATCGACGACCTTCCCACAGCCTGGAATTGTTTATCGGCGATCATCGATATTTTTTTTTCTATTACCAAAATTCCTTCTTTTTTTGCGACATGTAGAGAATTTCGAACTTTACTTTTAGTTTACTTACCAATTATCCAATTATCTATGCAACTGTACAAAAAAACAAAAAAAGAAAGGGGATGCGCTCTTCAAAACAAATGTACTATTTGTTTTTAAAGAAAATTAATAGGTTATTTTTTTTTTTTTTTTGTTTTTTTTAATTTCGTGAAAGTTACTGGGCTCGCATAGTTTGGCTCCATTTTTGAGACACACGGTACATTGCAGTTTTTCTAACAATGGAGAATTTGCACACTATCCCGAAAATTAAACTGCCCGCATCACTGAACTCATTCGGACAATGTTATGTGTAAGGGTACTTGGTGATACTGAATCAAATGCACTGGTTTTATTAATCGAACAGCGTCCGACGTCGAAAATGGCAACTACCATTTCGGTAGGGTTTAGGTCTAATAGAAACTTTGATTACATTGACACTGAAAGATTCCTTTTATTCATTGCAGTTCTGGCAGCAGCAGCGTCGGTTTTCAGGTCAGAGGCAGCCTCCAGGTATGTAGAAAAGGCAGCATAGTGAAAGTAAATTCGATTAAAACTACATGACAAACATCGACATACAAACGGTCGTAAGACCGCCATGAAGAGAACCATTAATCGTAGTAATGATAAACTAAATAATGCATTTGTAGTCTATTTTAAAACAATTAGTTTATCGCAAATCCTAGTGTTATAAAATTCAGTGCTCAATCTTATAAACGAAGGATTCGTCTTTGGATTTAATTTATTCTGATTAACAATATACTTAGAACTCACAATCTGCCGCTAAAAGTGTCCCAACTTTTTTTTTTTCATATCTTGACCATATCTTTAATTCTTAAGTGTATAATCCAGTTATGGAGTGCAATACCCTTTAGTGTATAAGTAAGGGTTACCTGGACCACCTCTGACACCAATTTGCCGTTGACTTGTTTAAAACCAAACTCTGGTCATTAATTGGGTACAATCAAGCACGACCCATATAACTAAAAAATTAGATAGATTGGTATATATTCAAATGGCGGTTCAGAAACTGGATTGTACACGCGCAACCAATTCTCCTCTCCTCTCCCGCCAAAAAATGAAAAAAAATCCCCAAGGACTTTTGCATAAAATGTGGCTCATCATAGGAGATAAAATACATTTACAAACATTGCTGAAATAAAAAAATTTCAAAAGTACTCATGTGTGGCAGGAGATATGGTCCGCCGAAAGGCATATATAGTCCGGCGGAGCCATATTCCGGGGCTCCATAGACGATAACGGAATAAAGCGTGAAACTAAATAATGTTGCGTGAAAGAGTCAACTGAATCGATTTCGCCCTATTGTTCACCATTGTTCCCGGACTATTAGTACGCCGACAATAATTACTTCCTACACCGGTAACTGAATCACATGCATGGTATATGGTAACGACAGAATAGCGTTTGAACGTCGCCTAGTGGGAATAACCGATTCGTTAGGTTTTAAATCAAATCTGTGACAACATTGACACTAACGATCTAAATTATTCTTGCAGGTGAAGGTGCAACATCAGCACGCTCAGTAGGTATAATAGGCAACATACTTAACGTGAATTAGATTAAAACTAAGGGCAAACACTGCCATACAATTGTACGACACACCATGAAAAGAAACCGTTGTCATTTTATTATACATGAATTATATATAAGCATTCTATTTTTACAATTTATTTAGGCAAACCATGGTTATAAAATTAAATTTAGAGTGCTCAATTTTCTAACGAAGGATTCATCCTTGCAAATTATTTTTAGTCATCGAAAGTAGCAATATCTACAATCTGGCAAAAAGTGTTGAAATATTTTGATCTATTCGACGACCAAATCTTTAAATATCAACACTATGTAAGTATTAGAAATTGTCAAATACCAATTTCAGCTTTATCCGGGAACCTTCATGGCTCATTCTAATGGTCTCACTCCAGCACAAATCGTCTATACTTACGCACCTTCGTTGTGTGTGTAGGGATAGTTGGGTAATTGATGTACTGAATCAAATCAGTGCGGTAAATTTCTTTTTGACATTGGGGGGATGGATTGATGAAAATTTATGATGAAACGGGGTTTGCCGAAAAGATCCATTACAAGCACATGTGCGCGCAAAGCGCGCTAAAAATTGTGCCATTTAGACAGCTAATATCGTTAAATGGTAATTAGAAAATGCGCGCGAAGGCCGTGGTGGAAATTTTACCATTTTAAAACTATATGGCAAAATATGAGGTTACTTGGGTAAAACACGTGAACGAGCATCAACATGGGAGGGGGGATGATCGTCTGACATCCCCCTCAGCAAAAATTTGGGGGGATTATCCCCCCATCCCCCCTGGATTTACGCATATGATCAATGCAGTGGTATATAGTAATCGAACGTGTAATAGCGTTTGAGGTCCGAAAATGGTGTCAAATATCAATTCGTATGTTTATGTTTAAGCAAATCTTTGACAACATTGACACTAAAATTGAAAATTATCTAACAGGGCAGGGGACCAGCAACAAGCAGCACAGGTAGGTATATAGGCAGTAGATTTAATATGTTATTAGAGAAAAACTAAGACACCAACACTGCCATAAAGCTTCGTAAGACGGCACCATGAAGAGATCCGCTGTAATTTGTTGTAATGATAAATAACTATAATGTATTCGATGTCGATTTTTTTAACAATTAGTTTTTGAAATCTATGATTATAAAAGTCATATCCATGTGGTAGCTTCAAAAGTCAACCAACGATTGCTCGTCGGTTTACGCCTGGATCCTACCGGTTATAACCGGTTCCCTATTGTTCGAAACAATGAAACACATTTCAATTCAAACCGCCATGAAACCACGATTAACAGGCATTTGATTTGAAGCCAGCCCTTACATACTATTAATCAACGTTAATTCAGTTCAGTTCAGTTTATTACCATCTAAATAGCATATACAAACCTATTCAAAATGGGTGGGAAGGCCAAAAGATCAAAGCTCGAAAGGGGCCACCCCATAAATTGTGCGAAGACAAGCTACAACAAATGTCAAAACAAGACAAGTTTGGTCATTTGGAGCAATTCCGGACCGTGGAGTGCAGAGCATCCATTTTTTCAGTGGATTTGTCTTCTATTAAGTTTAATGAACCATTTAGGCAGGGGTGCCTCTTGAAAGTTGTGGGCGGTATCCAGGAGGGGTGAAATTCATATACAGGGGTCAAAATGAAAAATGCTTGACTGCTGTAAAACGGACCAAAGTGTTCGTCTTGTTGAAGGATTAAAAAAAGGTAAGTTTGTACTACTTACACTTATTGTTAATTTAGATATAACCAAAAACTCTCGTCAAAGGTCATCACGAAAGGTTAAATCTAAAATATGCTTGCTTCGATTTCTTCAAAAATGGGCTCAAATTGTTATCTTTGCCTCCTCGAGCGGCAACACATACCTTTTGCCGTCTAACATATTTTTTTTGAAAAATTCGGAGATCAATCGAGGGGTCAATGGTGTTGACCTTGTTTGTTCCATTTATCTTTGATAAACAAATACAAAGTGAAGTGTCAACTACTTTTGCTGCAGGCCCCCTGTTTAAATGTTAACAATTTCAGACCAATTTTAAAGAAATCGATGCAATATTAAGGATTTAACCTTGGTGATGACTTTGACATTTGACGAATTTTTGTCTTATAACCGGTAACCATACCTTGTAGGTAGTACAAACTATCTTTTTTAATCCTTGTAACAATAGGAACACTTTGTTACCTTTTTACAGATTCAAGCATTTTTCATTTTTGAGGACCCCGTATTATTAATTTCCGTCCCCCCATCTTGGATTCCGCCCACACTTCTCGAGGGGCACCCCCGCTAAATTTGTTCATTAAACCTTCATAGAAGACAATCCACTGAGAAATGATTCTCTGTTCTCCATGTCACGGAAAATTTGTCCAAAATGACCCCACAACCAACTGTGCAAACAAGACAGAACAGACCAGGGAAGTAAAGAGCTTCAAAACTAAAGTACACATCTCTGACTGGAAGGTTCGCTCTGTATGATAAGTCCCTTTAAGCCGCGTGGCAACAACCAAACTGGTTTTGTATAATAGTACATATCTGGATATTGTGATTGGAAATGTAAATATTTCACATATTTCATGTACGACTGTGTTTGTATTCGTTCTTATACTGTTGCTCATAGATATGAATTTTAAAACAGCAAATTATATTGGAAAATTGGTGTTTGCCCTTGTGAGCCCTCTAGTACTTGAAGTTTTATTTTAGCAGATAGTGTTACCTGGTATGTATATGAATTAGGAAAAACAAGCTTGTTTTCCGCGCCGGCACTTTGGACTTCGGTGGCAATTTTAATTGCATTTGTCGTTCTTTTTATTTGAGACAATTTGATTTTTGAAAGACAAAATCCTCAGAAACCGATGTTTTTTTACTATTGATTGATCCTGAATCATTCTTTTTTATTTTAAAAGTACTAGTATAAATATAACTGTAAGAACAGCAAAAAAAAACTTTTCTTTCTTGAATTCATTTGATGTTTCTTTGAGCTTTTCTGGTAAATGCTTTTAAACAAAAATCCAAAAAATAAACCGCACCAATTTTTAGTTTTCAAGGGTACCTACAAGGGCAAACAAACGTTTTTTGGCCTTATATTTCACTTCAATACAGTTTTTTCTTTCTTTCTTTCATAGAAATTACACAGATGAGCCCAGTTTCCCCACTGATATTTTGCAGTGGAATCGCGCTTTGTATTCAGTCCCAAGACACTCTACCTGTTACTAAACTGCAGCTGTAATCGCAACATTTTACCAATTTTTTTTAACTTTTCGTTTGAACCAGAATTAACAGTGATTAATTTTATGTGACATCTACATAGGAAGTCCCGTGCACATTACAATCTCTTTAGTTTTGTGCCACCTATGATTACACTTGTGTGGGGCTGTCTTAAATCGGCGTCTTTCCACACATCATTGTAAAACATACAATATTGTTTACAATGTTAGGTATAATGCGTGTAATCCATTTTATTGATATATTGTTTTATTTCGTTGTATGTGCTTTTCTTGTGGCAGATCCTAATGTATCTAACGATGATATTCTTGCATATAACCAACTCGGGCCTACCGAGTTAACCACTTTATTTTGCTGCTTGGACTGAATAGAGCAGATAGATACAGCGGAATGCGATGCTGCTTCACATAAAGTGAAGCACAAGGCCAGAAGTGTTCTACAGTCTTGGCGAAAATAAAATATGGAAAAGCTACACGAGAAGCTGTGCTGTTAGCTTAGAAAAATCCAAAATATGCAAGCTAGGAAGAGCTGGAACGAAAATGGAACTTTAAAATGAACCTACACTACAAATTGATCTTCTTTGTTAGATCGATATTCTATGCAGCATCTTTTATTCCTTTTACAACTCTTACTAGTGAGTGACCGGAAATGATTTATTCATGGGCTTCCTGACCTGCCACATGGGCAAGTTAGAGGATGATCTCCCGGACTGCCTTGGGACAATCCATATTTTCATAAATTGCCTTTTAGACTACTAAAAAAAACTCTGTAGATGCAGAGAACCTTTCATATGGGTCGAATGCCTTTTTTTCAATGACCCTTTTTTTTTTTTTTTTTTAAATTAAAATTTTGCAAATATTTTTCCTAGCTTGGATCATTTTTTATTCCAGATCATCATATCTGCTGCCAAATTAGTCGATTTTAAGTGTATAACAGTAATGAAAAAAATAAAAAAACGCCATGTTTTTGAATACGGTCTATAGGATTTAATTTTGCCATAGAAGCTATAAAACCATGATTTTCGCTCGTTTTGTACATGTTTAAAACGACTACTAAACAGAAAGGAAGTCACAAGTTCATGCGAGTTGTAGAATGATAACCATTTCATAAAGTTTGAATTGATGACTTTTGAATTGGAAAAACCGGTCTTTTGTCTTTGTATGCCAATTCGCCGATTTTGCATTCCACACAATATCGTAAGGAACCTGACCCTAAACTTCACTCATGGTTTGGGGAAAGGAGGAACTCTCCAGAATCTCAGAAGTCGATGAACCCACGATACGTCTGCGTAGTTACGTTGGCGTGACGTAGGGACCCACGTTTGTATTTACCACCCCCACATACAACTTTCTGCATCAATTGAAACAAACGGCCCGCGAAGTTTGCCCTCCTATTCTGCAGCTTTCATCAAAACCTCTTTCTTCTCCTCAATGAACCAATTTGGCCCAATGTAACAAATTTGCACATTTTAAAAATGCCTTTAAAAAGGGAAAGGCGAATTCATGACAAAAAAACTTTCCTTGTTGGCAAGGAACTGCGGACTTTTGGGACTCAGTGGTCATTTGGACAGATTTGAAATCTATATCGATAGTAGGGCGATTGGGGAAATTATTGTAATACTTTTGCTTTTTATGTGCGTGCATGATTGGATGTGGTGCCCGATTTTTTGGATACGATGTTGTCCTCCCTCACATAGAAGCGTATCACCAAAAACATCTGATTACAAATTTTGAGAATAATCGGTTTCAGCCGTTTGGATAGTATAAAGCAAAAATGGTACTAAATTAGCCAAGGAATGTGTGTGTTACTAACTGTTCGACCACATTTGGATACTTTTGTTCATAAGCAACAGCAGAGGAACATTTCTTGAACGTAAATTTCACTAAGGTAAAGAAAAAAATATGGACTTTCTCTTCTGATCCAAAGTTGTCGATTGGGATCACCCACCTTGAAGCACTACGCGATTTTTTTTTAAATGTAAACAAAACCTCGCCCCTATTTTTTTACATTGTTGTGTTGGTAACTGGTAGTAGAGACCACTGTAAGTGCTAAGTGTAACACGGGCCCGTATTTGTCAAGAATTTGTGATATTTATGGCCTTGTTTACTAATAAAAGTTACGAGACCACTTTTTTTGTCAAAAACAAGTCGTAAGGCACCTCCAGCACCGCTTTAAAATCTCTTTCACTCTGTTTTTTTCACAAAGAACAATATATAAGGTATTGATATACCTTACACTACATTTAGAGACTAAATGGGCATTTTGAATTTTACAAAAAATGACTGGTTGTTGGCTTTAAGTAGTAACTAATATGATGCAGGTCGACCCTGAGAAGCTAGCGCCTCAGATTCACTTTTATTTCTGTCCTATTTGCCATAGAAAATGCACGCAAGGATTCCCTAAATTACCGTTTTAAAAAGCCCAATTCCAAATCGCAAGCAATCGTGTCCGCCCCCTAGTTTAGGTCGTATTCTTTCGACTTCCTAGCCGAATAATATGACAGCTTTGGTTAAGGAATAGGGACGGCGTCCCAAATAGGTCGTCTGATTATGTGATGGTTCTCGAATCATTTCTGCATGCAATAAACAAATTTCATTTTCCCTGTTTATATGCTCAACCTGAAATGTATTCTGAGTCAGTCATAACAATATAAACAATGTAAAAAATATTCATGGTAACCTGGTCATTGTCCTCTACCCCATGACAATGTCCCCATATCTCAAGGACAATGTCCCATACCTCCAGGACAATGGCACATATCCCCAGGACAATGTCCATACTCCAGGACAATGTCCTCTACCCAGGACGTGTCCCCATAGACCCTCCAGGACGACGTCCCATACCTCCAGGACAATGTCCATTATCCCCGGGACAATGTCCCAACCCCGACATGTCCCATACCTCCAGGACAATGTCCCATATTCCATGACAATGTCCCTACTTTCATGACAATGCCCATAACCCCAGGACAATGTCCCATACCTCCACGACAATGTCCCTTACCTCCGGACAACGTCCCATACCCCAGGACAATGTTTCATATCCCCAGACAATGTCCCATACCCCACGACAATGTCCCATAACCCCAGACAATGACCCATGTTCCCAGGACAATGTCCCAATACCCAGGAAATGTCCCATACCCCTGACAATGTCTTATACCCCAGACATGTCCCATACCCAGGAGCAATTTCCCATAACTACCCCAGGGCAATGTCCCATCCCAGGACAATGTCCCTAGCAAATCGTCTTGATTATCGTAACTGTACTCTGTAGATGTATTTTCTTGGATTTCAGCTCTGCATTTGACAAAGAGACCACAACATTTTACTCTCAAACTTCATTCTTGGGCATCCAGAGGTTTTCTTTCTTCATGGAATTCAAAACTTTCTCTTCAGGCCGAAGCAGCTGGTACTGTGTTTCAAGGGTGCAGTTTTAAAGTGGTGTTCTGTAACATCAGGTATTCCTCAGGGCTCTGTTCTTGGTCCTATTTTCTTCTTACTTTTTTTCAATGATACTGATGTTGTTTCTTTCTTCTCCTCCTCTTTCTCTTTCAGTTTGCCAGATGATCACACAATACTTCGTCCTATTTTTAGTGAAAGTGATCATGATGTTCTTCAGAATTATATTCACAACATTTTTTAATGTACTATTCTTAATACGTGTGCCTAACTCTCACTCAATCTTTCTAATTGCTCCGTTATGCACTTACTAGATCTAAGTCTCCTGATTATTGCGATCATTACATTATGGGTGAAAGTAACTTGCTGAAGTTTAACAATTTCAAATTACTTGGTGTTACTTTTCACTAAGGGATCTTTCCTTTGACTCTCATATCGCTGCAATTTCAAGTAAGGTTTCAACACTGTCTGGCTTCAATCCTCAGATGCACAAGAATATGTCTTCTAATGCACAGGATGAACCTCTACAAAGCTCTCAGCTTGCCCTATTATTTAAAACTGTGCATGTGTTTGGGCACCTATCAAAGGAATCATTTGTATAGGTTAGAGAAAGTGCAACAGAAATTCAAGGACTTTATTCTATAGCACTCACCAAAGGCGGATTCTCGTCCACCTTACTTGAGCAGACCTTTTGATTTGAATCTCAGTCAGGCTTCGAAGAATGCTTCAAAATCCAAAGGCATGTTCTGGGTTTTAAGATCTTTTAACATGATTTTACCCCTACTTCTTTTCTTTTAATCTTTGATTCAACATAGCATGTTGCAGAGTACTAGGCTTTTGCAAACAATCAAGGACTTCCTCTTTCTTCATTCTATGTTTTTATTTTCACTTCCACGTCTTTGGAATGATATCCCATCTGCTTTGCGTGCGTCAATAGTCTTTATTAGACTTTAAACAGCTTTAAATCACCTTTTTAAGTTTCTTATAAATAATTGTTAAAAATGTAGTGTATTTTTTGTAAATTTTATTGTTTTTAAATTTGCAGTTCTGAAATTTAGAAATAATACATTTGGAAGAATATTCCAATCATTTACATTGACTGATTTTGTTTTCATTGGGCATTACAATTGCCTTGCCTATTCTGTTGGTTTCCTATTAATCAATCTTGCTTGTTTGTGCATGTATCTTTTGTTTTCTCTTTGATATGAGAGCACCGTTGGGATCGTTTTTTAATACAACCCATTCTCTTATCCAAAGTACTTGCTTTTGCTTTGTCATTTTATGTATTATATAATTTATCTTATTTATGTTTCTGTATTTTGCAAGTAATCAAATAAATATTATTATTATTATTATTATTACCCCAGGATTACCTTAAAACATAATTCTTAAAAAAAAAAAAAAAAAAATATCACATTTACCAGGGACCATGTCCCATACCCAGAACAAGTTCATACCTCCAGGACAATGTCCCATACCTCCGAGACAATGTCCAATACCTCAGGGACGATTGTTCCCATACCTCCAGGACAATGTCCCATATCCCCGACAAAGGCCCATACCCCAGGACAATGTCCCAGACCTCGAGGACAAGTCCCATACCCGGACAATGCCCCATATCCCAAGAACAATGTCCCATACCCCAGGACAAATGCCCATACACAGGACAATGTTCCCATACCCCAGGACAATTTTCAATACTCCAGGCAATGTTCCCATACCTACAGAAAACTGTCCCATACCCAAGGACCAATGTCCCCATACACAGGACAATGTCCATACCCAGGACAATTTCTTATACCCCAGGCAATGTCCCATACCTCCAGAAACATGTCCCACCCCAGGACAAGTTCCCATACTCCAGGACAATGTCATACCCCAGGACAAGTCCAATAACCCCAGGAACAATGTCCCATACCCCAGGACAATGTCCCATACTCCAGGACAATGTCCCATCTACCCAGGACAATGTCCCATACCCCAGGACAATGTCTTGTACCCCAGGACAAGCCCCATAACCCAGGAACAATGTACTGTGGTTATCTTCAATCAGTTCGAGAATCTGTAACCTCGCATCCCGCCAAGTTTCAGCCCTGTGTACTACAGATCTCCAGATATTGTGTTCACAAAAGTGTCATGAAAATCAAGAAAATAGCGTCAATAATTTGCTAATTAATTTTGCAAATTAGGTACTGAGAATGCTATACTGTTGTAAATCGAATCAGTTTGAGAATGCCCAAATCAGTAGATCGTGTCCGGCCCCCCTTGGTGTAAAAAGGGGGTCGTGGTATGTATTCTTTCTACTTTGATTACAGCTGTCATCAAAAAAAGGTTTGTTTGCGTAATCCTCGCTGTTACGGGTTAACCAATGACAAACTCTAAAATTAGGATTTCTTGCCGCCCTCCCATGAAGAACTTACGAATTAAAAGGGCGCCATCTATTAGTGAAATTTTATTTATTATTTTATTGTAAAATATTTATTTATCGTATTTAATTATTCCAAGCATGATTTTAAAATATCAGGCACAACATTATCCATAGTTTAATGTAGAAACAAGTACATAACAACTAAACTTTGCGAGCAAACAAATAGCCAACAGACTGGAGACATTAAAACAAATTACTTGTTGAATATGGACTATCAAATGAAAACGTCAATATTACAAATGGCGCATGTCATGTTGTTCCGTTCGATCATGAACTCCAGTAGAGTTAATGGTAAGAACGCAAGGGGGATCAAATGAGGGTCGGCATATCGTAAACCTGCGGACTATAGATTTTCAATAGCTGTCAATATGTACATACGCGTTGTCTATAAGAGCTTTCGCTTCGCGCTCGCTGATAATAGATTTAACTTGTTACAAATGCCGAGCTTCATATAGAGCACTCCATTAATGCACGAAG
>JAMKCH010061170.1:0-15405 GCA_023653785.1 Ophioderma brevispina
AGCGTATTTTAAAGAGCTATATCTCATGATGAAAGTTCATAATGTGCATAGGTAGCTTAGTTTTAAGTTAGAGGCCTTTTTTTAAGTTGAGGCCTTTGCCATAACCTTGCATGTCTGCATTTAACGGGTCAAAATACTGATTTTTGGTCTGTGGATAACTGAAAATGTATTCCAAAGTTGCATGTCTGTATTTAAGGGCTCGAAGTGCTTTAAAGCAATAGAATGCAAGCATTGGGAGGGACTTCGCCCCGCGGACCGGGGCATTGTCCCTGGACCTGGCCGTGAGGGGCTCGGGCGCGCAAGCGCTCCCTCGCATATTATCACCTTTTTTAAAATTCCAATGTTGGCATCTCTGAATTATAGCTATTGTCCCCTGCCATACTATGACCTATGTATGGTGGACCATGTGGGGACCCACGTCTGTGTCACATTTTCGAAAAAAAAACACTGACAAATTCTCTGAAGTTGCAGGCAGTGGTGGCCATGAAATCCTGACATTGACATCACCAGTAGTTAAACACATACCTAATCACAAAACTCAATATTGATTAAGAAACAATTATAATTGTGTACTTACAACCCTCAAGTCACAAAGGTTCATTACTACATGACAGCGGACAAGATGCCCTTAAGCTTGCTAGGGCTGCAATTCTGAGCTTACCATGCTATGATGAATATTGGTGTATCTTATAAGCCAGTGTATTAGCGCATGATTCCTTTATTTCAACTTTAAAATATTTCCATAACATAAAGTGTATTCCTTTGCAAGATGTCATGTGTAGTTAAACCAATCACACCCTCCAATCACAAACTGGTAAAGGGATTGCGTAGCGTGATGGGATTGTTCCACCTGTGTGATATCCATGTGATTTCAATTGATCCAGCATGTGTTTTTAAAGTCTGACTAGAGAGTTGAAATATTATTTGTTTGTGTAATAATGAAAAATAGTCAACTAGAAATAAGATAGTAACCTAAAATGCACAATTCCGAAATTTGAAATTAATCGGGATTTTTCGTTTTGATGCAGTAAACTTTATGTGTAGTCTTACGTCAAATGGATACTATGTATAACAAAAATTAACGGACCGGAATATAACAAGGTGTGATTTTTATATGAAGGAATTCGATTAAGCTTCAGCAATTTTACACAGTGATAGTATGTGGACAGAATATGACATGCACAAACACCACTTTTTTTGGAAATTGGGGCGCCCTCTTCAGGAAATCTCTGAGGTCGGCCTTTAAATGTGAAGGGCATGTTTGAACTTAAGGATTCTTTCATATAGTGTTGGAAGTCTTAGGATCGTGACAAATAGGGACTTGGGTGCTTTTTTTCGGGGTGCAAAAAAAATAAGGCCTATTTTGCGAATAGACGGTCCTTCTGCCCCGCCCCACTTCCCGGTTCCCCTCAAAAAAGCAGGTCGATACGCCGGTGTGATGGATTATCCTGTTAGAAGAACTTTTAGGGAGTGGCAGCAGAACGTCAAATTTTAGTCATTATCCCCCTGTGATACATACATCCAGCAAGTTCAGTGCGGATTGTGTTTACTATGTCACAGCACTATATCTGAACTGAGACGCTGAGCAAGCCGCAAAAACTTTTCCAAAGTGAGTGCAAAATTACGTAGTAACTATCATACCCCTCCCCGGCCTCTCCTCTTTCTCTCTCTCTCTTCCCCTCGCCAAACCGTAATAATGGGGACTCCCCACGATGCAAAGGGTTAGGAGAAATTCTAACCCCCCTGGAAAATATGTTTTAATCATTAATAATCGCGAAAGCGCCCCCTATTTATATTCAAATAATTGGCTCTCAACCCATGGTTTCCAATCTTTAAAAAATTCTTTCTCATAGTGGGGAAACCGACTTCTTTTAAACCCGTGTGGGGTCCTTAGGGGGTCCCCACCAGTTCATAGTCTTTCGCACATCAACCCTACTCTCTCGCTCCAGTCTTCAAACGGTGTAAAACGAACATATACGCGGGGACTTTGTAGTGGACCCCACTAAGAAAGAACGAAAACTCCACAAAATGTAGCACCGTAAAAGTGCTACATCAAAATGTCCCCACTATGCATTTGGGTCCCCACTTTTACAGTGAAAAAAAGTGCGAATGCCTAGTGCTCTCTCTGTCTTTCGATTTCTCTCAAAATATTTATCACATTTTCTAATGAGCAAATACACCAAAAAGACTAATTATTTCAACACGGTAAGTTGGGGGGCGGGTGAGAAATGGCCCTTTAAAGTGCCCATCCAGAAGATAACAAGTCTAGCCAACCATTGGGCTACTATTTTTTTTAAATCCCTTTAACCACACGTATGTGCACGACATCCACCAGGGCCAGGGTTGGGCTTGCCAATTGGCATTCAGTTGTACCACTACATTTTTGGACCTAAATGCTTTGCCCAATATATTGTAAGATTTGCTTCTAACTAAAAATAACCATTTATGGAATTATTCATGGGTGTGTGCCAGTATTCTGTTGAGTTCAGTTGAGTTTGATACAATTCAGAGAAAGTTGAACTTAAAATGCATAGCAAAATGATATCTACTTTTCCAACCTGTTTCTTTATATGTAAGGTATATGCACATAGTACCTATCGTATTCCTGAAGGTGTGCTTGAAATTTGAGTTAACATGTTGCCGCTATGTAAGTTTGGGTGCAAACAGAATTAAGTGCACCCATGCATATCATGATAGTGTTGGCCTATTGCACTGAAAGGTGAACTCTTTTGTGATAAAAATTCTCTTTTCTTGTTATATTCCGATTTTGTGTTCGTGTCACTTCATGCATATTGTTGAGGGTATGGTTCATTTGGAGGGGATGTATAGGTACCGAAATTTAAAAAGACAACAATATAGTGCAGTAGATACATTATTAAAGGTGCGACAAGAGATTTTGAGACATCCATATATCGTGTCTTATGTAGTGATTTCATTAGATGCTCAGTAGGATTCTTACCTTGTATTTGGTTACAGAAAAGCTCAGAAATGTTTAAAAGGTGATTTTTATTTGCATTTTGCTTGCTGATTTAGTATTTGCTCCATTACACAATTAGAAAGAAAATTAAAATTGGGTGTTATTGCAGATTAAAGGTTACAACAATTGATTTGATGAAACTGAATGAACAATCTCATGAATCCCCTTTTGAGTTAGCACTTAAGTGCATAAGCTCTTCTGTACTCGTCTTGGTGCATAAGGCCTTATCCTTAGGCGTTATAAGGGGGTCCAAGTGGACTCCCCCTCTAAAAACCACTTTGCCATTGGAATTTTGTACCAAAACTCTAGTCATTGATGGGGTACATCAACACGACCATATAACAGGGAAAAAAATGAAAATTGGTTGTACCAATTCAAAATGTCAGTCGAAAAAACGATTTTTATGAACTGCACCAAAATGAAAACCCACTTTCCCAAAGGACTTTAACTAAAAAAAAGTTGTTCATAATAACAGACATTGATACATTTCCATTGCTGAAATAAAAATTTAAAAAAGGTTCCAGTTCGATTTAAGGGGCAAAAGAAAACCACCATAATGCTTATTTAGGCTAATTAGCATAACAATGCCATGGCCGATTTGAATTTTTTCCCACAAAAATCAAGGATGTAAGACTTCAGAATTATGGAAATTTGGCAAATTTTTTTTTTAAATTCCGGAAATTGTTATTTTTTTTAAACATTTATGCATTTGGGTGATGTTATTTCAGCATATTAAAGCTTAACAATATTTTCGGATAGGGGGATGTATCCCTTTAACACCATCTGTAGCCTTTTGTTTGGACGATTCCTGCATAAAAGTTTAGCATTGTGCGCAATCTTTGGCTGCTGGGGCAAGGGCTGGATCAATTTTAAGGAAATCAATGATATGCCCACTTATATCCCTACAAAATATGCACAACTGATATTTAATCAACAGATATATTACCGTAACCACTCAGGTATAAACCCGCCTTCGGTTATAAGCCCACCCCCAATTTTTAAAGAAAATACAGGAGCTAGTATACACTCGAGTATAAGCCCAGGTGGTAATTTTAGCATTCAGGAAACAATGTGGCAGTAATTACACAAACAAAATCACATTTCAAAACTTGGACCTATTCCATAGAGCCATCAAAGTAGGGCCCAATGCAATTGGAAGGGCTTGTTTACTAGAATTACTTGATGTGAAAATTGAAATCTGCTCACAAAAGTGACGTAAATTGTATCTGGGGAATAATCGCTCTTTAAATATTGCAATTTTTGTATCTGATCTTTGCTCCGTAGTTCTAGCCCCCTCCGGCCCCGGGTATAACCCACCCCTATTTTGAGGTAAATCTTCCTTTTTGGGGTTGGGCTTCTCCAGAGGTGCGTACATAAATGCAAACTGTTTTTAGGTAAACACAACAGCTTTCTAATGGGATTTACTTTGATCAGAAAACATTGGTTTAGCATGTCAATCAGTACTAATTTCCTCTTCGAATATTCCTGACGGCCCCTTTAAATATATGGCGGGTCCTTTGGGTGACAATGATGCGGAAATGGGGGTCTGCCTCATATTCCTGTCTTTCCTGATATCCCTAATTTAATGGAGTAATAGTTTAAAGCTACATTGCCATCTAAGATCAAAATTAAATATCAATTTCTTGGAATTCCTTGATAATTACAACCATTTTTTTCTGAAAAAAAATTCCAACACAACACACACACAAACACCCACCTAAAACAAAGTAAATATCTTATCCAATTTTTGAATCAGTTAATTACCCGGATTAACGTGTGTGTTAAATTGTGACCATTCTTTGTGGTAAAAAGGGTAAAAATACCCTTTTTGGTTGAAATATTTTGACTTCAATTTTTTACTCAGTGCATATCTTGACTAGATTTTATTTAATCCAATTAACCATTTTGCAACGATCCCCATCATTCATCCCATATATGGTGCCGCATTTTCATCTGGGAACTTGTAAGGTTTCTGTTTTAACCCAAATTTCTGTGTTCGTTCGTGTCACCGCCAGTGCCAAAAAATCAACTTAACAAAGTACCTTTTTCACATGAAGTTAATCTTACAGAAATGTAGAATAATATCAAGGAACAAAAAACAACTGAGGCACGGATGTTGAAATTTACACAAAAGTGGCATTTTCGATCTCACCCTTCCGACGAAAACACAACATTTCAGTTCTCTGTTCAATGTCACAGATAAATAGTTTTTCTAGTATTACTATTACGCCCTTAACCTTTTGTTTTAGCTGACTTGGGAGGCTGTGTAGCAATGTTCCCTGATGGAAAGGGCCCTATACGGGATGCTTATAGGAATCATGCAAATCTCTATTCTTATTGTCCCCCCCCCCCGCAACTTTATTGGCAAAGGGGACTATAGAAATACCCTGCTTCCGTGTGTGTGTGCTTCCCAAGCAATATCTCTGTATCTAAGCAAGTGTGGGGATGTCCATCTTCGCAACCTAGATGCATCTCAAGTAAGCGTTGGGCTTTGTATGTAAAGTGGTTCATGTGACGTAGGTCAAAGGTCAAATATGGTAAAAATAGGGTCAAATTTGGTAAAAAATAGGCTATATTGTTAGAAGCTTGTAAACAAATATCGTTGATCTCAGCAAGAGTATGGGTGTCCATCTTTGCAACCATATAGTCACCCCAGTGAAACGTGGATTAGTTCGGAGGTGGGTCTGTGCATGGGTCAAAGGTCAAATATATCAAAAATAGGGTCAAATTTGGTCAACAATAGATGTATAGCCTTGTAACACGATACATTTGATCTAAGGCAGTATGGGTGCCCATCTTCACATCACACCATATATGTCACCCAAGTAGATAGTGGATGAGTTCGGAGGTGGGGAATGTGGCATGGTCAAAGGTCCAATTGTCAAAATGGTATTAATTGTTATAATCCCTTGGCATGTGGCCGATGATGAAACTTGGTGGGTTTGGTAAACATTCAGTGCAGAAAAATTTGAAGGTCATTTCAAAGTCATGTGGGGTCATTCAAGTCAAATGGGATAATATTGCAAACCCTTGTGTCAGAATGTGGTAGGATATGAAACTTGGTGGTTGTGGTCAACATTCCTTGCCGAAAAAATTTGAAGTGTCATTTTCAAAGTCATGTCGGGTCATTCAAGGTCAATGGAAATGAAACTGCTATGGACCTTGTCAATTGTGGTAGGTTGATGAAAGAGAACTTGGTGGTGTGGTCAACATTCAGTGCCGAAAAATTTGAAGGCATTTCAAGGTCATGCGGGTCATCATGTTCAAACCACTAAGTAGGTGGTAGGATGAGAAACTTGGTTGGTGTGGTCAGCATTCATTGCCAAAAAATTTGAAGTCATTTCAAGGTCATGCGGGGGTCATCCAAGTTCAAATAACTTAAAGTATGTGGTAGGGATATGAAACTTGTGGTGTGTGGTCACCATTCAGTGCCAACAATTTTGAATGGTCATTTCAGGTCATGTGTGTCGTCCAAGTCAAATCCATACACATGGTATTGGTCGGAAAACTGATGGTGTAGTACGCATTCATTGCCGGAAATTTTGAAGGTTATTCAAGGGTCGTGGGGGTAATTCAAGGTCCAACTAACTCAACATTGTAAGGTTCTGAAACTTTGTGATGTTGGTCAACTTTCTAAACGAAAATTGTGGAAGTCATTTCAATCAATGGTCAAAGTAGTGTCATCTAAGGTCAAATGACTACAAATAGGTGTATGGTCAAGTAGTCAACATTTGATACCGTCAAATTGCAACTGCTAGGCAGCAGCCGCAGTGGTTTGAGAACCACTTATTTCCATACAATTCTCCCTGTGATCCTTAAAATTATATTCCCTCCATTTACTATCGCGACGGGCGGGCCGGGGGACCTTTGTGGTTCGAGAACCACCTTGTTTTATTAATTTCTATACAATTGATTGGCTACAGACAACAGTAACTGTATATAGTAAACTGGTGACTTCTTAATACCAAACACAATACCATCCCTGAGACACCTGTTTAACTGAAATTGTATCTCCGGTGCCCTGTTTTATGGAAATCCATCCCATAGCGTCACTAACTCAATAGGTTGAGCTCATTGAATTGGCTTGTTTCTCTGTACTCTGATATGTCGCTAATTACAAGCCACATTTCATGGGACCATCTTGTGCAAATGACCGGCTCTTAAACCACCTGCTGCTTGTTATGGTCTCATTTTGAGATAACCGATAATGGCTGTCAGTGGCGGTCAAAGTACAGAGCCCAGGTTACCAATCCATTGTTTAGAGATCAGAGTGATAATTGTTGTATGCACACTTGCAAACCAAAATACCAGGTTTAAAGAGCCACTGGCACATTTGAAAAATAGTGCGCCCTCAAGATTTTTTCAAAATCGATATTTTTGCATCGCTATAAAGCTTTTATATACATTAGCCCTCACCTGAAATGATTAAGACCAAATCAGCGTCCTTATGGGTAAACAGAGCGATTTTATATTATAATGTCGCCGGCGACATTATTTCATTAGACGACAGAAATGGCATTTAATACAAGGAAACGCATGCCGTATAAATGTATCCCACGGCATGCACCCTATTTGACCGGTCTGTGACCTTTGTGGTTTTAAGTGGTTTTGAGTACGAATTTATGATATTCATGTAATATACACATTTGTTAAGTTATGGAAAACTTAAAAGTTAGCGTACAAATTTCCTGGATGGCTTTAACCTCTTATTTATGTCCCTATCTGTTTTTGAGTATGATATTTTTATGTGTAAAATGTATCTCTATTCTTCCAATGGCCTTGACTATCATTTGAGAGCAAATTGAAAAAAAATCGTATTTGTTTAAAATGTGCCAGTGCTGCTTTAAAGTTTGTTAGTTATTAGGCTTGTCAGCCTAACTTTGTTATTCCTCTGCCTGAAGAAGAAGATTTTAAGTATTTGAACACACAAAGATCTCAAGTGACCCCCAGAGCTATGCCTTATTGGCCCCATCCCTGAAAACAAAATAGCTTATGTTAAAAGGGGAAAATGTTCTGGTTCCAGGACCAGTAGAAAATAACCAGATTGGCCAAACATTGGTATACGATATCAATATTCAGACACTCAGTATAAGTTTAGGATCTGTAAAAATCTAAAACTTAATATTGGTAGGTATACTTAATAATAATACTATTTTGTAAACAAATAAACTTACTATAGAAATCCATAAAAAAATGGCAGTACCGTTTCAAATGTGTATGTGTTTCCGTCTAGGGTTTCCGTGTAATATAGTTCATGCATATTTTAGAGGGAATAAGTTCCAGCTAGTTTCACAGTTTTGGGCGTGAATACAAGTGCATTCATGCATATAATATTTTAGTGCTAATACTAAATGCAAACTTTTTTTGATGATATGAATTTTCAATTTATTTTAGATCAACAACATTCTTATCAGTTTTGTATTATCAAAATTATTTCCCCCTCAATGGCATTGTAGTATGACAGAGTAAAAAGTATTCTATTAAAATGGTATACTCCTATAACTGCCAAAAAAGCAAAATTTAATTAAAATTTGAGTCATGCACTACTGTTGGCAGTATTATGACCCATACACAACAAAGGTTATATTCATTGATGTCTGGCATATGTGACTAACACAATGCCCAGGATACAAAATCCTTTTTAATGTGTTTTTGAACTTTGATTTTGGGAATTGGGTTATCTATTTGTTGGCCAAATGGCTTTGTCCTTGAATTTTCCAATTGTTAAAATGAACTAAAAAATAAACTAAATGAGTAGTAATTGTATATACATGTATGCCTTATGTGGAATATTATAATTTCCTGATGGCAAAGCCGGGGGGGGGGGGGGAGAAGAAAATACAAAATTGCGGAATTTGTTACCGATACGACCGCCGAATTTGCCCACGAAACATTAGGTTACACCAGAATTTATAATGTTAATGTTCAGATGATAGAAAATCTCAACTTTTTGACCCACGAATACTTCGGTGGGGTCATAGACTGGGTTTTTGAAGCCAATGGTTTGTTAACTGCGTGTTTATTTTTTATCGTATTGTCTTGAAATTTCGCATGTGGGTTGGAGAAGTGGGAAAATAATGCAAGCGTTTTCGTTTGGCGACCTAAGGGTCGTGAAAAGCCAAAGTTTAGGGTTCTAAACAAACAAATTGGTTGAATTTGGTTGGAAGTGTGTCATACAGCTCCTTTGGATGTGTGCATTGTAAATGGCCATGAAGTTAGTGGGGGGAGGGAATAGCCCCCCCCCCCCCAACAATACCAGTAAGCCTCTGGCAAGCCATCCCCATATCACTTGTAGCCTTGATGCTTAACATTAGTTGTGTCAATCAGGTGCTTGCAATTGTGTTTGTTTAGGGTCACTTACCTTGCAAGGACAAATTCCATGTCTATGTTGGTATTTCCAGGCTCAACCTTTTGGTCAGATGATGCTAGTAAGCTCTAGTACATAGTTTTACAATGGACTATTAATCATGTAACATTTCTGCACATGAGTAAATTTTGAAAATGTTTATAATTTCTCAGAAGGGTAAATTTGTGTTTTTTCCATGATAAGCCGAGTGCATGCACCCCATCGAATTTGGCACTAAGTGATTGATCAATTAAAAGTATTCTGTCTCTAAGTCAGATAGTATAATACCCTGACCCCAGTAAAAATCATTTCTTCCTCAATTTAAAATAACTGTTTGGAATTTCCTTGATCCACTAACCTTTCTGTGTGGTGTGTTTGAGCGTGTGTGTGTTTGCGTGTTGTGTGGGGGTTGTGTGTGTGGATGTGTCTGTGTATGTGTGTCTATGTTTGTATGCCTGTCTGTGCCCGTCCTCTGCTGTCATGTTTGTAGGTGGTTGTCTCATGTATGTGTGTTGTAAACAATGTCAAAAAAAGTAATTAAATTATGAACAATTTATTAACAGTAAATGTAAAAATTGGTCTAGTCGATAGTTATTAAAATACCTATACCCCAGTAAAAATCATTTCTGCAATTTAAAATAACTGTCGGGAATTTCCCTGATCATAACCTTTTACGTGTGTGTGTGTGGGGTGTTTGTGCGTGCATGCATGCGTGGTATGTTGTTATGGGTGTCTTTGTCTGTATGACGTCGTGCACGTCTCTCTGGTGTCATGTTTGTCGGCGGTGTGTCTACAGTGTGTGTGTTTAAACAAATGTCAAAATAAAGTAATTAACATTATTGAACAATGTATTTTAAAAGTATTCACAATTGGCTCAAAGCAAGACCAAGAAATTCAATTGTATGTACATATGTACATACGTGTACATGTGTGGTGCCGGTGTGGAAAGTATTTACCCACGGTGTAGGCTGTGTGATGTAGTTTCTCCCATATTTGAGGAAGGGCACCCCCGGGGGCAAGAATTGGAAAGAGGGCGGGGTACGGGTATATGTGCAGCCCTTAAGACCCCCTTTCGGTCTCCCAGCCGTTCCCAAGACCCCCAGTTGAAGATAATTTCAGAAAAAGTTTGGCCTCAGAAGCCAAATGTTAGCCAAATTTCAGCTCCAAGCCTGCAAATTCCTCAAAATTTCATTACCAAGCCCCTACTTTCGGAGACAAATCCGTTCCCAAGGCCCCAAGTTCGGAAATCGGGGACGCACATCCCTACCTGAAAGAGTTGAGTGCCTCCCCCGGGAGGGCACCCTCAAGGGTTTAAGTTTTTTAGAAATTGAAATTAAAAGGGCAATTAAAGGTAATTCCAAAAAACTTCAGTTCCAAATATCAGGCCCAATATGTAAAGAGCATTGTGATTTCCAAATATTTTCTGGAAAAAAAAAGATTTTTGAATGGGAATGGATTTGCATCATTTGAGGAAGAGTGCCCTCAAGGGTTAAGCTACAATAAAGGGGCAATATGCAGGTTAATTAATGGAGTTCGATGAGTGTGTTTAGAGTTTTTTTGATATGTTGGTGTGAATTGGACGAAGTTCATTCAAAGTTGTTTAGAATTTTTTGTTGAAGTAATATTTTTTGAAAAAAAAAAATGTTTGATTTTTTATGGGAATTTTACTTTTGCATCATTTGCGGAAAAAACACCCGCAAAATGAATATTTTAAAGGGGCATTATGCCAATTTCAAAAAGTTATGCGAGTTAATCGATGAGTTGTGTTTAGGGGTTGTTTTTGTTTGTTTTGGCGAGTTATGGATTGAGTTCATTGATGAGTTATGTCTTAGAGTTTTGGTGAGTTAGGATGGAGTCATCAACGAGTTATGTTCAGACTTTTAGAGTTATTTGTTGAGTTATGGAGTCATCGAATGAGTTATGGTTAGAGTTTTTTGATGGTTTTGGTGAATTGAAAAGGAGCCCGTCAATGAGTTTGAAGGTTATTTGTAAGTGAGAGGTGTATGAATGGAGTTCATTGATGAGTTATGTTCTTAGAGTTATTTTGGTGGTTAGGAATGGAGTTATTTTGGTGGGGAGTTGGGGATTTCATCGAGAGTCAGGTTTAGAGTTTTTTTGATATGTTTTGGTGACGTATAAATGGAGCCCAACACGGAGTTTTAGTAGAGTTATTTGTTAGTGAGGTATGAATGAGTCATGAGGAGTTATGTTGTTAACGTCATTTGGGCGGTTATGGATGGAGTTCATCAACTGTTAGATGTTAGGTTTTTTTGGGGAGTTGCGCTTCATTGATGAGTTATGTTTTTGAGGGTTTTTTTGTTTTGGTGAGTTATGATGGATTACCAATGATGAGTTGTTTTTTTTAGAGTTTCTCTGTTGGTGAGATATGGATAGAGTTCTTGATAGAGTTATGGTTTAGAGTTCTTGGTGGTTTTCGCGGAAAGCCGGGTGACAGCCAGTATTATTTAAAAAGGCCATTATTTACCTTTTTAAAGGGCAATTCCCTTAATCAATTTACCAATAATTCCTCCATTTACACAATTAAAGGGCATTCAGTGGCCATTTTCTCACGTTACCAATTAAAGGGGCTATTCCTCCATTTGCCAAAGGGGCCATTACATCATTTACCTTGGAAAGGGCATGCCAAATTTTATTGTAAAATTAAGTGCCATTCCTTCATTTACCAATGAAAGGACATCTCAATTTACTAAATATTAAAAGGCCTATTCCTCCATTTACAAATAACCGGCCATTCCTAATTACCAGTTAAAGGGCCATTCCCAATTAAAGGGGCATTATATGATTTTCTGAAAATGGTTAAAGATTATACTTGGATTTTATATTATTATTAAAAGAGGACTTATGTAATTTCCAAAAAAAAATATGACAGGATGTATTTTTTTCTGCACCCATTGAAGAAGAGCACCCCCGGGTTAATGTTGACCTCAAATACTTTGACTACACACATTTTCTATTTTTGCCCAAAAGCATTTATTTTGATGTCATCTTGAATCTTCCTTTGTTCAAAAACTGTCTGCCAACCAATAACTCATGTCTTAGGGGTCTCATGCATTGCGTCTACAAGAATAATTCGTTCCACCATACACGTGGGTCTTATGCATCATTGATGCTCTGTTTTAGGAAGTCGGGGGGGGGGGGGGGGGACGAGGCTGGGGATCAGGAAATGCCCCTTAAATAAATCTTGAACCATATTTATGATCTTGGATTGAATTCTGGGCCAAATTAGGATATGGAGCAAAAGAAATATAAATTATTACAAAAATTTGGCTAAGGAGCTAAACCTTATGGGACGTTTTTTCAATTTGGGGTCTTAAGACTGGAGCATTATGCTTGAAGAGGAATTCTAAAGTAAATGGAGAAGAAGAGATACGACTGGGTCTTGACTGCCACACCTCCTTAAGGGTTCACAGCAGTAAATAAAACCAGGGAATGAAAGTTGAGGTAACTCCAGCCCCCTGCTGCAAATGTGGTTGTTTTTTTGAAGACTTCTCCTAAGATACCATAAAAATTGAGAGAAATGGCGAGATCTGGATTACAATTCATGGTTGCTATCAAGATTAAGTATAAAATCTGTAGGAATATCAAAAAAAGGTTGACATTGATACGTTATTTTGATCTGACAAACCGATTTTAACCGTATTCTTACAGGGAGAGTGTTTTGAATCAATCCCATAATGCATTGCAATGTGCCTATACTGTAATGTACTAAACACATGTCAGTACTAAACATTAAAGAACCACAGGACATTTCATAATCATGCTAAAAATTTCCCAAGTACTAACACTTTGTGGGCTAAAAGAGCATAAAAGTCTGGGTTTTTTGAGGTGAGAATAGGATTTTTGTGAGATCACATGACCCTATTGAGGTGAAATTTCCTAAAATTGGTGCATTGTGGGATTGACTCAATACACCCTCTGGGGAACACCTGACTGAAAAAGTACTCTTACCTCCATGGTCCAAGGTGCATGCTTGTCTTCATGGTCCAGTAGCTCGAAAATTTTGGGGATAACTACCCTAATTGATTGTTCATGATTGATCGGGTAGGAGATATGATGATCTTCAAGCAGAATGTTAGCTTTAAGGTGTGAGATGTTCCATTGAGGAGAAAATGACGTTTTCATCTCGCCCATTTTGTACAGGAATGAATGGGACAAGTATTTACCGGTGTGGAACCATATACTGCCATTTAAAGGTGCTTGTTCCGATTTTTGTGTATCATGTTATCTACTTGGTATGAGAGCATGATACTTGTATACACAGGCCACCAGGTACCGTAAGAAACAAACTTGTGGTTTTGATGCTAGCCGCGATAATGCATAGTTCAACGCCCTATTCACTACTGTGCTAATATTGATGGTTAACCACTAAAACGGCAGTTTTTTGTCAGTATCTTGAGAAAGGAATGGATTAGAAAGCTGGAATTTCATGAAGCTAATGAGAAAAATACGGCCTTTCACCTGATATCAAAATTGATACTACTTCCGGGTAAATCAGGGGGGTCCCAAAGACAATCGGAACAAGCACCTTTAAGAGTAGTGTCTGCCTGTCAGGGGCATATAGTTTGGTTGGATTCCCTCGTTCCTGGAGAAGGTTATCACCGAGATTACGGATACTTAACCCATCCATTCCAAACATACAAACCCAGTCGTCTGAGATGCTCTAACTGCAAACCTTGCCTGTGTCGTCATTTCATACAATGCATGCAGTGGTCTGCATGGTTACAAAGGCTGGTATTCTCAAATGGAGTCTAACTTTAAAACCAGGTTTAAACCAGGGTTAGTCCTACATGGGTGGACCTTTTGGTCTGTATACACAAAAGAGTTACCCCAGGTCTGAAGTTAGACCTGGTCTAAGTGTAATTTAATCCCACCAGAAAAAACATTTTCCTTGGCATTGACACAAGGTATTTTGTATTTATTTTTGAAATTTGCATTTTAATCTTAGAAATTTGCTAGTTACTTTAGGAAGAAAATGTGAATAACTGTCCATTTTGGACAAAACTAATTTTGTTTTAGACCAAGTCTAACTTTAAACCTTGTTAAACCTTAACCTTTTGTGCATACAGACCTTTGCCTTTCAACATACTTGAAAGTGTGGTGTAGTTGGTGAGAACATTACTCATGGGTGGGTCAACTTGAACTAAAGATAGTAACCTAAAATGCACAATTCCGAAATTTGAGATGAATCGGATTTTTCGTTTTGATGCAGTAAACATTTATGTGTAGTATTACGTCCCATAGGATACTGTGTATAACAAAAATTCCAGATCCGGAATTTTATAACAAAGTTGTGATTTTCTATATGAAGGAATTTGATTTAAGCTTAGTAATTTCACACAGTGATTAGTATATGGACAAGCATTATGTACGTGCAAAAAACACGATTTTTTTGGAAATTGAGGGCGCCCTCAGAAAATCTCTGAGTCAGCCTTTAATAAGTTTTCAAGAAGATTTTCGTTGTTGAAAGGGATTCAAACATTTTACAGAGTGGTTAATCACAAACCAACATCTCTGCATCCGATGCATCACATATGGTTTAAAGATGGTTTAAGTGTTCTTCTCAGATTGGCTGGCTTCATAATCATAGAAATATAGCCTTGGGAAAAATTGTATCCTGTGAAGGTAAAATTTGTCTTCGCTATCTCACTTGTGTTAACATACAAAGGAAGAATAATTAAATTTAGACAGAAAAAAAAAACAAAATAAGCATGATTAGTGTATTTAAATTTGTTGAATGCCTTTAATATCAATAAGTATTTAAGGTACAGTTTATTTACAATATGAAATTTACATACATGTATATACATTTGAAATTATGTTCAAATATATTGCTATTCACATAAATGAGATTTAGTTAAATTGAAGTCTCAAAATGAAGTAATATTACAGAGGAAAAATCTCATGTAGATGTTACTTTAAAAATGTAGAACCATATAAGACACTCTAAAACATATGAGGCAAGGCATGCTAATCTACCAAGGGCTCAGTTCAGTAGCCTTGGATGTGCCTATGTTAACAACAGTGTACTAAATTGGCATATAGGACAGTGTGTGGTAATTAA
>JAMKCH010061172.1:0-51062 GCA_023653785.1 Ophioderma brevispina
AGTGTAGCGCTGCAAACTCGAGGTGTAGCGATCCAGTAGCGATGCAACTCGGGTTGCGGTGATGTAAACTCGATGTGTAGTGAAGGAAACTCGGGTTTGCGGCGATGTAAACTCGAGGAGTAGGGATGTAAACTGGGGGTGTAGCGCGGCAAACTGGGTAGATAGCGCGGTAACTCGGCGTGGCGCGACGTTACTCGCTGGGGATTTGTCGTGCGTGGCGTGCCATAGTACTCACAATACTCGATGCAAAACTTTAGTGTGTGAGATCAGTGGTGTGAAACGAACCCGACATAAATTATGCAAATCACGCCGTGACCAGCTTTGCTGGGGTCATTTAGAATTTCAGATGACGCGATGCTCACGCAACACTCAGTCAGACTGTGACTGGAAGGGGATATCCCAAAGCACATGCGAATTGTAATTTTTGAAGATGAAATGGCTTCGGCTGGAGAATGCTGAAATCCCCTTGAAAATTGACCGTTTCTTCGCCAACTTAGTTACTAGTTAGGACAATTTTGCTGTGGATATACTCTTGAAGTGATTTTTGTGAAGTGACTAATTCACTGCTGAAACTATGGTAAGTATTTTTCTTGTTACTGAAATATGACTCAAAAGTTCATGTTGGGTTCTGACAAGTTTTTGTTTACAAAATATAATACATGCACGACGCGACACAGGTCAGTTGAAACAAGCTTAAATGTATGAGCCATGTTTTTCGGACATTTTAAAGGGGCATTTCGTGATCCACAGCCTCGTCCCCCCGACTTACCTAAAAGATGTTGAGATTTTTATATCATCTGAACCGTTAGCCTTAGTAATCCACGTGTGCCCAATCTTACGTGCAAATTTGGTCGCATCTGTAAGAAATTCGCAACTTTGTATTTTCTGTCCGTTAACGGACAGAAATTACAGCACAGTAGCCTATGGGACCGTGGGAAACGAGCAATTGCTCATAACACAAAACCGCAAGATCGGGATCGGCTCAAATTTTGGGAATAGGCTTTTCTCAAGGATATCTAGTGATCAATGAATAAAACAGAAAGTGCCAAAATCACGAAATGCACCTTTAACTGCGGATATTAGCTCTGAATATTGTGTTCCAATCAGAAAATAATCGGAAAATTTCGGAAAATCCAGACGTGAACAATACACACAACTAATTCATATTCTGTCGTCGTGTAAATTGCAAAAACCGACGGATAGTGCAGGGACACTGCACCTGGGGTCAAATCGGGTGGTCTAGACTGGGCCTTGTGGAAACTTATACAAGACAGGTTGCAAACTCCGGGGGCACAAACTGTGAAACTGGGCTATGGATCCCTATTGTATTTCATCAGATAATAAATTATTTTTCAACTCCCCAAGTTTGCATTCAATTACTTAGTGGTTCATGATTAGGATTAGAATTTTTTTAGGGAAAAACGGGGATGTCCAAGGGCAGCCAGGCTTTGCCCTGTTCATGGTTACTTGAATTTTATTGAAATTACCAGAATTCAACCTCAAAGTTGTGTTTGTCACATCAGCTATACCATGTTTACCTTCCTGGAGTCAGTGATGTTAACACATTCGGATAGCTGCTTTGCGTGTATTTGTGTACCGCCTTTATTATACACGCGTGTGCATGTAAACACAAATGATTATTTATGCCCAAGGGTTTTTATAGCGAAGGCATAAATAACGTTCATACTCAAAATTCCTTCATGAATCCTGTTCATTTGTTTACTAGAATTCTAAAATTTTTCATTATTCAACCGCCGATTCCATGATTGTGGACCTCTTGCATTTTGTTGTGAACAATTACTATAATTGTGATCAATCTTAACCATATGGGATAGACATGAAGCATCCTTTAAATGTTTGGTTCCAGTTCACACCCCGAGATACAACCATGGAGTTATTAGTTTACTATAATAACTCCATGATACAGCTGTACATTTGTATCAGTAACAATATGTTACCTACGACAAATGTTGGTTTTCAAAATAAAAATGAGTGAACCAGCAGAATCAAAGTTGTCTTTTAGCTTAATAGAATTTGTACTAATTTGTTTTTGTTTTGTTTTTTCCTTGACAGGTTGTCCATGGATATCACACCCAACAACTATGAAAGCTGTCAAGAATTGCCAAGTGTACCAAATGACAATAAATCATTTAATAAGCAATGAATAATTAATGAACAAACATCAAATGGCAATTGTGTTCCTGTAGCAACTTCAAAAGAGAAATAAGGACATGAACTATGATTCGAAGTTTGTATTCTGCAGAACTAGTAATAAATTCCATTTTTTTGCCTATGAGTGCATGCTGGGTAATTTCATCATGTGAGTACTTATACTCTGGTTCACAATTACTTGGACATAACAAACACATGCATAGATCTTTGCGTGTACAGTGTGTACGTGCGATTTGATGGTGCGCTGTTTTGGCGGCATTCCCTTGTGCAATTACCTGCGCAATTATGGACATTAACCAATCACAATTAAGCACCCATGGACCATAACACTCACAAGGCGGTAACGTCAGTGCTATAGCGGCACCGTCTGATGTATTTACACCCGCACAGAATTCAATAGGCAATTAGCAAGTCTCTTAAATCCATAAAGGATAATCCTGGGGATTATACTTCAGTCTTCTTACGTTCGGTCTTGCAGATGGTCACCGTTTTTGCGGGAAGCGAGCGTACTTCTAAATGTCCAAAAATTATGAGCCAGAGTATACTAAGTGGTAGTTAGTATGGACTTGCCATGCTTTTAGGAATAATTTTCCGCAAAATTTTGACCTAATTTATACCCTGCGCAATCAGGCCATAAATAAGTGCGAAGGTATAATGCAATTATGCAGGTCGGCGATCAGTGCCTTTTTTTTAGTCTAATCATGGCGTATGTTACAATACCATTTAACCGTTTTGTGTAAGTCCTTGGGAATCTTAGGTGTCGGATTATTTTAGCTGGGTTAGCTGATCCGGGGCCGCGTGTATCCTTGACACGGACGCTCCTAACTTGGCCCGCTTCCTGCTGGGGGTGGATTGGTCAGTCGGGGTTTTTCACCCTACTCATTCGAAACTGGCTGTGATGTTTTTCATGTACAGTTTGACTCTGTACACGGGGTGACAACTAACACCTCTCCAAAGGACGGATTCCTTTCACGAGTCCCTTTTGCACATTTCCAAACGAACCAGTATTAAGCGGTATTCTAGTTTTAATCAATAGGTGGTATACAGATCAAATCCAAAGTTTTTATGTAACCAAATACCAGTTGTCTCCCCCCCCCCCCCCCCCCCCACTGGGATTCGAATGCTTGTTTACACTCATCCGGTGGAAAAACCCCGAACCACTAGGCCAGCTCCCCACCTAATTGTAACATTGTAACAGTGGTGGATACTGAAAAATATTCACCTCTGTCCTCGCTTCGTTTCAATAAACAGATCAGTTGGACTACACAATGCTTCGGACCAGGCTGCTATCTGACAACGAACAGGCGGGGATGGGAGTGCATGCTGCAGCATTGCTATTCAAATTGAACCTCATTGTCCTGAGTGGTGTCTTCCATTCATGTCTGCACCTGTTCGTTGACATTATAGCAGCCTGGTTTCAAGCCGAGAATAGTCCTACTGATCTGCCTATTACGACAGTGTCAATAGTTTTTGCCATATCACTGCACTGTTTGTAATGGTGACAACTGTACGTGTACCTATGGTTGGACTAAAAAATGTCGACCAACTGCACCATTTTGGGCCGGTCATAAAGCGACAAACTTTGTGGACCTTGCCACATGACTTTCAACTGTCAACTCAATCAACCAATTCTCTTTGAACAAATATAATTTACAGCATATTTTATTTTATAACAACAAATTCTTTTATTCTCTACACATTGTGCACACATGAATTGATTTTACACAAGAAGAATCATGTTTTATTTTAAAAAATGTAATCTTTGGAATATGTGGGTCCGGGTTTATTCTCTGGGAAGTCAATTTGTATCGGAATTCATTTCCACTATGCATTGGACGTTTTGCACAACCAATTGACTCATTAGGTCTAACTTTTTCATGAAATTTTCTGGCCATAATTTCTGAGCAAGTGTCAAGTGGTAACGATTTTAGGTTTAACACGCATAGTTTTAACTCCATTTTTTTTTTTTAGAGAAGGGGTCTAGTACCCTAAAATCGCGTAGGAAAATACGTTCCTGGAGCTTACAGGATGCTGACGCTAAATTTGGGCCTTGGCATTTTCAATTTTTGTATTTTCATGAAATCATGACTACATGTACTCCTCTGTTACATCATTGATTAAAACAGTCATGCAACACTCATTGCATGTGTGGGAAGAAATTTTCATCCAAATTTGACTTCCCTAGAACAAATGCGATCCCTATTAACACTTACGCATAAGGGTTTGCACTTCCGTTAGGGGCATAACGGGGGGTCCTAGGGACCCCCCCCTTATAAAACCACTTTCCTAAGGATTTTTTAGGATGAAATCCACCACATGTTTAGAAGGCGCTTCAAAGGACTCACAATAACGAAATAAAAACTGAAGACAATTGTTCAGTAGGAAAAATTAGGGGCAAACTTGATTTAATTTGCGAAAACAAAATGTGCGAAAAGACACTAATTTGTTTCTGCATTTTCTACGGCATTGCTTCCCTATAAACCCCCCTTGTGCTGATGCTTAATTGGTGAAAATGAACTATCTTTTAACATAGTAAGTCACACCATAAATTGTCTCATGCCATTTTATATTTTTTAGAGTTACTTGTATAATTTACCATAGGTCCTAAGTAAATCGCTACATGAGATATATAAAATATTAGTGGGCTCCATTGGCCTACTATACTTTGCAAGATTTTTTTAATTAATTATACTTTGTTTATGTCCATAGGTTATCATTCTAAAATCAGATCACAGTAACTCTACTAAGATTTTCATTTTTTGTCATGTGCACTTCCGTTAGTGCATAAGGGGGGGGGGGGGGCTCCTTGGGACCTGCTAATTAACGCAAAAACGACGCAATGGAATTGAATTTTTTTTGCCCCATGTAAGAGCAACTAAAAGTTAGACCACTACAAAAAAAGATAACCAACATATATGCAGCGTTAAAAATCGCCGCCTGAAAAACCAAAAAAATGGGTCCCTAGGAACCCCCCCTTATGCATTTAAGTGTTGAAAAAAATTGTATGATGCATCAATGCTTTAATTGCATTTCCGCAATAAAAAAAAGAATAGGCTTAGGCGACGAAAATAAAAACCTGTTTACGGGCCCGACCGAACCCCTGGATTTTTTAGTTTTTGCAGATTTTTTTTTTAGTTTTTCCCAAAATCATGTAAAATCAGCCTGTTTTTTAGCCCAAAATTTTATCAATTTTGGCAATTTTTTTTTACGACAATTTTGGTTGGTAAAAATTTTTCCTTTTTTTCTCTTTTTTCCTTCTTCAGATTTTGGGGCTATTTATAGTGCATGTTGAGCTCCAGAAAAGAAAAAAATGTTTTAGAAATAAAAAAGAAAAAATTGCCCGACCGACCCTACTTTTAAGGTCTGCTCGCCCGTAACACGGGTTTTTCTTTTTTCGTCGCCTTACTGCATATATACACTTTATGCTATAACGATGATAGAAAAATAAAATTCATGGTTGCAATACGGTCTGGTTATTCACGTTGCAAAACACATTAAGCCATCAGTACTGTATAAATACGTTCAAAATATCTTGGGGGAAAAATGGGTTAATTGATAAAAATAGTCCGTCCTTGGCACTTAGTTTCATTCAGTATTATAAGACAAAATCTCATGAAAGTGTTGTTTTATTAGGTTAATAACTGCGTAATTTACTTCCTGCGAGAAAAATGGGACAAATCCATGCACGCGCGCTGACTTTGATGCTTCTAATGCACGAGCTCCGCAGAGCGAGTGTATGTGGACAAGCCTCAACATCAGCGCAAGTGCACCGATTAGTCTCATTTTTCGAGTCAAAAGTAAATGCGCATTTATTAACTACGGCGGTACGGTTCAGTACGTATAGCCTGTTTCCTAAAATTGAAAACGTAATTGAAAGCAGCGTTTGAAAATTCTCAAGACTGACATAATACCGAAATGCATTGTGGGAAAAGGGATGGGCCCGTAGCGATTGCGTGTATGGCAAGCCTAAGGCCATAACTAGTGCTCAACGCGTGCGAGAAGTAGCCACGCTTTGCGACATTTCGGCCACGCGTTTCGACATTTCAGCAACCGTTGCGGGGTGTCGGCCACTCAAAATCAAAATTTCCTGTGACGTATTTCCATAAAATAGACTCCACAACGCTTGCTAGATACTTTGCACGCGTTGGCAAACTTCACAAACCGGTTGCGAAAGCTTCACAGTGCGTTGCAAGCCTTCACCACGCGTTGCTAAGGTTAACAAGCCATAAGACATAACGTATTGCCGCAACGGTTGTGAGAAAGTCACAACGCTTTGCGACTTTCGGCACGCGTTGGCGACATTTCATCAACGCTTGCGACATTCGGCAACGCGTTTGCGGTGTCGGCCAATCACACTCATGAATTTCTGTGACGTATTTAAAAATATAATAATCACAACGCGTTGCGACTTCACAACGCGCTGCAAACATTCACAACGCGCTGGCGGCAATACTGTTATGACCTTATTGCTTCCAACGCGTTGTGAAGTTTGCACGCGTTGTGAAGCTCGCAACGCGTCGTGGAGGCTGGCAAACGGCGTGTGAACCATAATGGTCCCTAACTATTGCCGCAAACTCGTTGTGGATCTCAGTTTGAAATACGTCCACAAGATTTCATGATTTTGATTGGCCGACGCCGCAACGCGTTGCCGAATGTCGCAACGCGTTCCTACTTTCCCGCAAACGCGTTGCGGCAATACCGTTATGACCCTTATGGCTGTGGACCTTTCGCAACGCTTTGTAAAGCTCAAACGCGTTGTGGAATCTCTCGCAACGCGTTTGGAAGGCTTGCAACGCGTTTTGAGTTCCCAACGCGTTGCTAGATACTTTGCAACCGTTGTGGGATCTTTATTTTGAAATACGTCACAGAACTTCATGATTGTGATTGGCCGACACCGCAACGCTTTGCTGAAATGTCGCAACGTTTTGCCGAATGTCGCAACGCGTTGCTATTTCTCGCAACGCGTTCGTCAATACGTTATGGCTTTATGGCTTGCCATATGCGTTTTCACTTTTCCGTGTTTGCGAGCACCGAGTACCCGACAAAACGTTCAATTTTCTCGCTAGTTTTCTATAGGTTCAGACCCAGTACCGTACATCTTTAAAACAAACTAGTAACGGACCCTCTGATGCAAAATCTCCATAGAAACCCCTTCGTTTTTTCGGACATATTTGAGATTTAGTTTCATCATTTGCATGCCATTCCTATGACGGACTGAATGAGTTTACTCTAATCGCTCGTCGCAGTACTAATTAGATAATATTCTTCGGAGTCTGTGACACAGATACACACTTTCCGCACCGTCCGTATTTATTAACCCTAATTCATACACGACAGAAACAAAAAATTTGCCTTAATTAGTGAAGAAACATTGTTTTAAAATATAATTTCACAATAGAAGTTTAAAATACTAAGCACAACTAAGTGGAGTGCAACTGACCATTTTTTATCCCCAGTTTGCACTACAAGCATTTGATTTTTGTTAATAGGCTTTAACTGATTTGCTGTCTGTATATTCATAACTATGCAGAGCGTATCAATGCATAATAATACACACTGCGGACCAGCAATGAATAATCTCCAAAATCCAGTGTTTCAAATTATTGTACCGTCACTATGTTCAAAGGTTAAGTGTTTACAATAATGTTTATATTTTATCTATTAACTAGTATTTTATTTTACTGGGAAAACACAAAGAACAAAACTTGTTTCATCTGCAGTTGTAAACCCTTCAACCCAAACCTAAGATGCCTGCTTGAGTATTTATTGTTCAATACTATATACTGGGAAGATGTTGTGGTGATAATTGGTATTAAAAATAAGTCATTTCCATAATTTTTGCCGTACATGAGTTTGCTTGTGGAAAGCTGTAAGTGTTCAAGAAAATTACAAAATTTGACTGTAGTTTTGAAAAAGATTACTGTGTACACCATAATTGGAGTCCCTGCACAGAATTTGTAAACCTTTTAAAATTTCCTAGGTTTAACCTACACTGAAGAATACCTCTCCTATTGTGTTTTGCTCTACTTAAAGCTTAACGGTTCATTTCGTGATTCCAGCCATATTTGTTTTAATTCATTGTTGGCCAATATGCCACTGGTGTTTTATAATTTGTCCCATTACCAGACAGACATACAAATTGCGAATTCTTACAGGCCAACGAATTTGCACGTAGATTTGGCACACATGGAATTACTAATATTAACGGTTTCAGATGATGAAATTTACACTTTTTGAGGCAAGTTGGGGGGTGTGGGGGGGGGGGGTGGGGGGAGCTGTTAGCACAAAATGCCCCTTTAATTATAAAAAAAAATATTTTCCTGAGAAGGGTGGGGAAATATTTTCCCCCCCACCAAAGAAAAAAATGGAACCGATTTTGTGGCAGAAATTGTCAATTTTGAGCTAATACCACCACATTTTGTTCAAAAAATAAAACATCAAAATTCCTTGTCCCACCAAAAATCACCCCCCCCCCATACAAAGAAGTCTGGCGTCTGGTCTGCGGCCGCCACTGGCTGACAGGAAATTTTCAGGTAAGAAAAAGAGGCGAAAAAAAAAAGTAATTTAACAGAAATCCAATGGTGCGTGAGCCGTTTTCATATTGTGTCACCAAAAGCAATAATTAGCCCCGATTTGGGTTACAATGCGCCATGTTGATTGTGTCATTTTATTTTGTTTCAATCAACCCTCAAAATGTACGTCCCTGGAATAGTCTACTATTTTCTTCTAGGAATTCGCAATGAGATTGGTGCAGGTGAATTAAGCTAGCAATAACTTTTTTCAAAATTTGTAGGACCTGGTGAGAGTAACATTTTCGGTTTTGCCCTTATTGAATAAGTAATTTTTAGAAAAATGAGAAGCTAATCTTCCTCAAAAATTAAAATACGAGTCTCGGAGAAGTATATATCCATCAATATTCCCTTCAAGTTTGTTATAAACAAAGTCATCTTATTTAATAATTTACAATCTGGTGATGATTTTGTGTCCTGTGTGCACATTTTTGCTATCAAGAGTTCATCATCTTGGTCATGAATGCTCTTCCTTTAGGGTATACAAGAGATCTTCACATTCTTCAAGCATGGCTTTGGCAACAGGTTAAACATGCAGGATGACTTCAGTGACCTGTAAATACTAAACAAAAACATTGTGTATCGTTAAGTACATGGTATAGCTTATTGCACAGTTCTGACATTTACGAATAAGGCCTATAAATCTGATTTTTTGTGTGTGCTTTTGCCCATAAACGTGTGTTCATGCATATAATGGCGATCGCAAACCATGGGTCATAAGCCTGGTTTTGTGTGTGGACCACAACGTTTGTGTAATAAAACAATGCGTTCCAAAATTTTCCATAAGGCAATAATGTAGTGTCGGCTTATCCGAATTTTGGTGACGTTTTTAAAAATAGATTCGCAATGTGTTGCAAAGTATTTAGCAATAGCGTTTGCGAGCTTCAAAATAGAGATTAACCGATACAAGGTTTCCTCTGCCGATCCGATGACCAATATTTTTTTTGTATTCGTCTGCTGATCCACGATTTGTAGTTATCGGCCGTCCCCCTGATCGATCTGATGTTTGCCCCTTAAAGAGACGCACCGGTTTCAAAATTCTTAAACTTAGAATTGGCGACGATGATTAAAATCACAAAATCTGTGCCGTCCACATTTGCTTTATGTTCCGACGAAGGAATTTAAGGAGGAGCCTTTCGAGCAACTCGTCTCATGTTTCTACTAAAACTTGGAAAAAGACCCATTTTTTATACTTCGTCCCTTTCATTCATTCAGTACATGGCCGGGAATCGGCAGCCTCTTACATATTTTGGCCGATCCGATATTTTAATCGGCCCCCTATCCGATGTCCCCGATAACAAATATCGTTAAATCTCTACTTCAAAACCAACAACAGGTTGTGCATCGCATTGTATTGTATTGTTATGGCTGGGCAACCAGGCCTTGAAATAAGGATTTCAAATCCAGGAGCCAATTGGTTGGTGTTTTTAACATTTTATTGCCCCTGGTCTATTCAAATGTACACAGTTTTGTTTCTGAACTCAGGGGCATTTTTGCCTTTTAGCAGGGTACCTTTGCCCCTTGCCCCTGCTTATTTCAATCCTTGCTTGCAAACCCATTTGTCATATTTCCACAACGCATTGCTGAATACTTTGCAATGTATGGTGGGTTTATTTTTTAAACTCTCAACAGAAATATCAAATCTGATTAGCTGAGTTTTGACATTTTGGTAATGCATTGGGAAATTTCACAGCAACGTGTTTTGTGAAATTTTGGCATGCTTATGGAATTTTCACAAACCATTGCAACTTTCTCAAACACGTTTGCAGCAATACGTTATGACCGTCATACGGTTTTTTGTGATAGTTGCCAACAATCTTGTGTGGTACATGACGTGGTCAATGTACCGTATTGTACTACAAACGTCGGAATGTGAACCAAATTATCTAATCTGTTTTACTGTATGTTGGCGGTAACAGGCATGCATGGATACCAGTTTGCATACCAATGGCCTTTAATTTAAAGAGCGTTCATAAAGCCCTAACTTCATAGATCGCCTAGGGCAGGCTAGGCCTTGATCTGATTTGGGCGAACGATGGGTAACGTGTGTAAATGATAAATGTAAACCCGGATGTGTGTTCCAGTGAAGAGTGATGTCTGCTTGCCATGCGGGTTAAAATTCCAGGCCTGTGAAATACCAAGTTTGCTGTCCAATGCCCCACCATTTACATTGCAAACTAAAGTCCAAGTCTTGGCCCTGGCCTGTCCCTGGCAGCCCAGGCTAGCCTAGGGTCAGGCAATTTAATGTCCTTAATTAACAGACCTACACTACATAAATATGTGTTTACTGACATTACTGGGCTGGCTTGCAAATATGATTTAGCTTACCGTCATGAAAACTTATGTCTGATGACTGCCAGTGACTGCATATCCGTTATTTCCTTGGCCGGCTTTAGGGCCTTCTCCAGCGTATATGTCATTGATATGGTATCCGAAAAAACCTCACCCCGGAGCCTCGAAAGCATATGTTAGCACATTTTGCGATGATGCAGCTGTTAGGCATTTCAGTTGCAAATCATTTTATGTCCGTTACGAAAAAATCAGTCAGCGATATTTTTTGGAGAGCAAGTTTACCATGGTGATGACCGATGCGGAAGTAGACATTTTGCAAAGGTCACAAATTCCGCTCAATTTGTCTATTTTTGCCAGCTGGAAACAGCACCAAAAAGACGCGAATTTTCTGTAAATCTACTAAATTGCTGAACAAATTTGAGATAAATATTAGTCCAGATAGTTTTTCGATCATATGAATCATGCAGTGGTAAAAGTGGTGCACGCATTTTAATAAAAAAACGTTAAGTTTAACTAAGTGTCACCGTGGCTTTTCCGACCGCTGAAAGCTATAGCAACGACCCGCCACGGAAGTGTTTACTTCTACCTCCGGTTCATACCCACCAGTGACACACGTGACAAACCTGTGACGTCATCGTGAAGGCTCCTATTGAAAAACACAAGGACTGACAAACGATATTTCAAAATGTATGTCATATTTGGATTTCTTGACCTAAAACATAATTATACACACAAAAAACTAGTTACTATCATTTTTGAGGAACAGTGTCAATTTTAGTGCAATCTGGCGGCCATATTGGAAAACAAAATATCTGGCAGAATGTATTTACAAAATAATGTCATATTTGGATACTTTGGCATTCAAAACAGGGGTATAGTCACAAAGATCAGTGTTACTAATCGAGATATAAGACATAGATAATGGGAATGGCAGCCATTTTGAAAAATGGCCACCACGACCGCCACAGGTCAAATCCAGCTGGGGTCCCGTTTTGAAATAATTGGTTATGGTCCATATTAAGCGTGTACAAAAGGTTATACTTCTATCACAAAGTGCACGATTTTGCTCCAGATGGGTCTTAAACCTCTGGACTATAGTTTAGGAATTATGGGATAAAAACTGTAAAAATGGTAAAAAATTCAATTTTGGTTTGTACAGGGGTCAAAAATTAAAAGTTGCTCCAATTTTTGTAAAATGTGGTTCAAATTGTTGGTTTAGCTCATAGAATGAAATATAGGAATAGTTTTGACTACCTTACGTGTCTGGTTATTAACCAAAATGGCGAATAAAGTCAACAGCTATTGGCATGGCAGCTATTGGATTCTATTGACCTGTGACCTATTTTGTTGGATAACGTGAAACAGAAGCATAACAGATAAGGCAAACTATTCCTTATTTCAATCCTTTAAGCTAGGGAAACAGTTTGCACCACATATTAACTGAATCAAGCAACTTTTAACTTTTGACCCATGTACCCCAAAAGTGACTTTTTCACCATTTTTGCCCCATCACTCCGAACTATAAGCCATAGATAGTGTAAACTTTAACCTTTTTGATCCTTGTGACCAGTACAAACACATGGTGGGCTTTTTAACTAACACATTCAGAAACATTTTAAATTTTTGACCCCTGTATCACCTTAAACTCAAGCTGCCCGGGCCATAAGGGGGGGGGGGGTTGGCAGTGCTTCGCATCAATTTTATGATTTTATCATGCTAACGTACTTTGTGCACAATTCCATCACAATTTTATCAATCCGGAGCGCACACAGTACAATAACAGTCCCCGCACTTCGTAATATTGATGATATTGTTTCCTTCTCAAATTTGGTTAACCTTAAGCCATCTAAATGCAAATCCCTTCCCATTGTCAATAGTAGCTTCCAATCTAATTTTCCGTTTAAATAAGGTATCAACGAAATCGATACCGTTTTGGAAAGAATTATAAATAATGTTGGTTTCGCTGGTTACCAAATTTGGTAAACCTTCGGAAATATTTAGAAACTTACACTATTCTGAAACAAAAACTTGAGAATTTGAGAGTACATTGGGACGGAAAGAGTATGAATTTGCTGGCTATTGGTTATATATTTACTACGCCGTCGCTTAGATAACATCTTACAGTCCATGAAATAGCTCCGATCTTCCAAAACTTGATGCATTGTCCAATAATGTCATTAAGAAATGGTTGCAAGATTCAAAAACCAGGTACACTTGCAGGATTCTATGCATCGGGTCTCTGGAGCTCGCCGTACATACTCATCTATATAAAGAATATCATGCAGCAACGTTTGTGCACCTTAAAAGGAGTTTAGATTCAAGTTCATGATGCCCTGTCATCAATTGGTAGAGAAAGATAGAGTACTCACTAGAACATTTTCTATCGTGAGTTTAACCAACCATTTAAATAGGCTCTGAGGGCTCGTTAAGGTAAAAGATCCTAATCAAAAATGTTTTTTTCCTTAATAAATCATTTTCTGTTTGTGCAGTTTTTTAATAATTTTCCACCATGAAAAATCTAAAATGGCTAATTCCGTATTTTAATCATGTTTGTTTCCTTAGGGCAACGTTTTATAATACCTTAGGGTATTTTTGAAAAACTCACAGAAATTAAAAATAGAAACACTTTGTTCTAAATACAGACAGGAAATCAGGCAATACAACCTCTTTTACATCTAGAGTTAGGGAAAGCAGTGTATGGCTGCAAGAACACTGGTGAATGTTAATTGACATGAGTATCCAAAAATTATTTTCAGGCTATTTTTCAGTTTCTCTTTTTGGACCAAATGTCATATTTGATGCACAATATCTCCGTTTTGTTTCTTCAAATCAATGCCATTGTCACGATTGTTACTTATATGACTCCTGGCTTTATTACATTTATTTTTTCAATATCTATCGTTTGGAGTTTCTTAGCATTAAACCTCGTCTACCACTGAGCATTTTTTGTAACAAAACCCCGAGGGGGGTGTGGTACCACCCCGCCTGTGATTTTCGACTGAACACCCGATCCTGTAAGTTGGGTACCAAAGGATAGCTTAGAGTTTCTTCTTTCCATTGGTACCAAATAAGTACTACCTTCCCCATTATGACGTCATCCCCAGACCGTCATTAGTTGAGGAAAGTACGAAAATACGGAATATGGGTGGAATTGTTATCTTCTCATTTAGCGACTTCAAACAACGCCTATTAGTAGCTCTAAAATGAATGTATTATTAAACTAGTCATTTCCCAGTCAGTAGAATTCCAGAAAACCCCATGAAAATCTGTTTTTTCCTACCTTGCGAAAATTGTGAATTTTCACTTGTGGTCTATGGAAATGGCAGTTTGCTGACATCGAACTTTATGACGTCATGTGACGTATGCAGGCCTGTTTGTACTATTTTGGTATCAATGAAAGAGGAGGACCATTCTATCTATTTACCAAAATCAATGTTCTGTGATGTGCCTGTGTTGTGTTAGGCAATTTGGTACTTCTCTTCCGGAGGGGGGGGGGTGGTTTACGCACCAACCCCCCCCCTATCGATCCTTTGGGTCCACCCTGTATCTTACCTATACCCCCGGTGGATGGTTGTTTTTGGATTAAAGGAAGCGGAACTGTCAATTGACAATTACATTAAATAATTTGGCACCAACAAAGGGGGTTTTAGCAAGCCGGGGAAAAAACCGGAAGGGGGGGGTGGTAACCACCACCCCCCCTTCGTCACGAGGGTTACATTTAATAGCTGAAAATTCACATATTTTTTGAATATTCCTCTACCTTTCAGAATTAGAAAAAACATAAATCGTCATACAAGGCAGAATTGTGTAATTACCTAAATACCCAGTTTTCTGTTGATAAATGTACACTTTGCCAGGACGCGCATCAATTTTTTTTCAACATAGGCACCATTGGTGGCCACATTTGCATAATCTATTCCGAAGTGTCGGATTTGCACATAATTCCCCGGTTTTCTTTTATGTTATGTATGAAAAGCCGGAAAATGTTTAAAGAAAGAATTCAGTCATATGATTATGATCTTTCACTTAAGAAAATCGCCCCTAGTGCAACCTCTCCCTACTAAAAAGAACGTAGTTTCTAGTCAAAGATCTCTTGTCTGAATAAGTCGTCGACTCCTTTGGAATAACAAAGTTAGGGATCTTGTTGTCCATGGTAAGCTCCGCACTGCTGCACTTGGAAAATTCGTGTTTCACTTGGAAGCGTGTCATGTATAAACTTCCCAAAAGGCTCTCCAGATTATGCTCAATGCATCCCAATATTCTTTCCAACACTAGCTAACCTTGGTAGGTGGCGCTTAAGGTCGTAAAATAACATCAAAGTTCCCTCTTGCAAAATACCCATACATTAAAATCCATGTTTTTAAATTAGTTAGACGTTTTCATATAGAGTCCCTTAAATGCAAATGAGGTATTGCCATTATCCGCCGTCAATCACTACTACTTCACTGCACAACGATACATACAGCGCATGACGGAATCAATTGTACTACTTCATTTTCCTCATGGGGACTTCTATATGAAACGTCTACCTTAATGGTTGAAAGCCTATGCTTGATCAAGGAAGATACACATGGCGTCACAATTCGGTGCTCTCGTATTTGGTTTCCCTATTTAAGAAGGCTTCATCACCCGACTTCAACATATCTTGGCAATGGTTCTGGCCTAAATACACAACCATATCCCATAATTTTGGGCCTACATTTCCAACGCCGGATTTAGTCGTTTACTGGCCGAAACGAAGAAGTTGTGCATTATTGAGCTTACAATCCCCTTCCATACAAATATCCAGAGCGCCCATTCTCGGAAACTCAACAAATATACCTCACCCTTGGTATAATGACCGTTCGGATTAAGGTATGCAGTTGAATTGTTGTCATTTGAAATAGGTAGCAGGGGTTATCTTCTTTCTTTTGACAACATTCACTTTGAAACTAGCATCATCTACTATGGTTTCGATGTCAAACTCAAACACTGTTAAAGGAAAATCTAGTAAAAATTGTTATTTGTGTACGTCCGTTCATCATATTTTGTTCCAAATTTGAACGCTACATGGATGAATCCCACCAGTGGTCGAACTGTATTTTTCGCTTTCTTCGGTTGCGTTTGTGCATGTTCCATCCCATTTTTACTATCGCCTTGCAAGAGACTACTGATTGGTATCTCTTTGTCCCGAGCTTTTATCCTGCCAGTTGTCTTTTTAGTGTATGTGGCCATATTAATTTAATCTTTATATTTTAACTCTGATTAATATGTTAATAAAATGTTGTGAAAACTGGCTGCATCGAAAAAATGGGTTTGTAGATAGTACAACTGTACCTTTTTTAATCGTTATGGTTGGATCAATATTTGGCAACTTTTCCAACATGACGCGGATCCATTTTAAAATTTTGACCCCTGTGTATCCTTGATTGTCCCTACCTGGTTATTCAAGATACTGTTTATATGGCCTCCACTTTTGGCCTCAATTTTTGTGATTAAAAGGTAATTTGATTCTCAAATTTACTTGGGAAGATTTCTCATTGAAAATCACTTCTTTATTATGGAAATCGTTCCTAGAGCTATATTGAGATCACACCCGGTTGTTTACAACTAGATAGATTGCACAAGAGGGGAAATGGGATTCCCCAAATGTTAATTTTAGAACATGAGTCAACTTGTTTACGCTTTGAGATCAAAACAGTTTGCAAATTCGGGGGTTCCCCATGAAGTTATAATCGTGAAGTGATGAAATGCAGATTATGTAATTTATGTGGAATCTCAATTGGTCATTGCAAGATTATGTTTATGCATATGCTGCTGTAATTGTTTATTGTTAGAAGGGGAATCTAGCTGTGAGAAGTTAAGACTACTCACTGAAAAACTCAGGCGCAGCATGTTTGTAACAGGAGCTATACAGTATAGGTATAGCTAGTTTTAATCTACAATCGTTGCTTTGCTCTTCTTTACAATGTGGCCGGGATTGATAATACTTTGGAGACCGCCGGAGGTTGAAAGCTGAACTTTTTAATCCAAAAGGACTTTAAAATTTTTGGAATCAAAAGGGATTCCATTTTGTGGTCATAAATGAGGATATTAGCGGCAGACTGATGGTGGTATAATACATTGATTTTGCAAATAGTCGTGGCGTCTAGTGCACACCCTGTTGTCCTTGAACTGCGGACAAAGTTACTGAGAAGATTCGCATGGACTATACCATGAATATTTATGTGAATTTGACTGCTGTGCATTTGGTCTTCGCTGTGAGGACATATCATCGTTGGACTGCAACGCTTATATTTCTTGGACCTTATTGGACACTATAGTGTAATATAAACTAAAATCTTTAAATTTATACCCTGTAACATTGTTTTGACATCCAAATTCTTGAACCAAATCTGATGCAAATCATTAAATCTTCTGATTCATATAAAATTTAGCTCCGCTATAGCACAAGGCTCATTTATTTGTTTTGAATGGTATTTCTGACCTTTGACTCCACGAGACATCATAATAACAATACCAATTTGGATAAAATTTCCCTGATGGCTTAAGGACTACTTCATTTCAGACCTTTTTGCTGGATGTCATACTCTTGTACATCTTTTAATGAGAAACAATGAACTTGTCAAATGCTGTCTTGGTTCATGTTTCCAGAAAAAAAAACACCCGGTTGGTCAGAAAAAAGTAATAATTCACAACACTTTACTAACAAAGGAACACTTTAAAAACACAAGCCCAATCTGTGCTCAAGGATATGGAGACACGCAGGGCGATACTTAAGATACAAAAGAGACACAGACAAACGATTTTGTTTTAAAGTAGCATAGCACAATAAAAATTCGGGAACCAGCCCAGATGAAATATGAAGTGATATGACAAGATTGACACTTGACAGCATAGCTTCCGTTAGTGTATGAGGGATCCTAGACTATTCACCACTAACCTGCCTGCCGTACAGATCAAAAATCTTGGGGGAACTATTTTCTTGCATTTCATTTGAAACTAGAATTTCGCTGTTTTCGGCTTTCGCGCTCGCTATATATTCGAAGAATATAAGCTGTGGGCCACCCAGGTATTACAGGCTAGTACTACTCTTGTCTGGTTATATCGTATCTTAATGCAGTGGTACCCGAGTGATGGTTGACTACTCTGTTCCTTAGGACTAGGCTCCATTGTAGGATCGGAAGGTTTTATAATGTATACTCATCCAGTCGGTGACGTTATTAGGAATTATGATGTTAACTTTCACTCGTATACTGATGATACTCAGCTTTTCTGGGAGCTTAATCCAAAAATTACAGATGATTGTGAGCATGCTTTTCGAAAACCTTCAAGCTCTCTATCTGATATATGCACCTGGATGTCCAAAACATGCTGCAGATGAAAACAAGAAAAGACAGAATGTATTGTCTTTACTACGCCCTGTGTTTTGAAAAATCTGCCTTTAATACGGTTAGATCTGGTGAACACCTCGTTCCTGCATCTGTGTGTGTAAAAAAACTCGTGGTTATGTTTGATTCCAATAGAATATGTCCCAATACAGGATTGGTGCTGTTTGTAAAAATGTAAAATTATCATATTAAAAGTATGCGTATTCGTAGGTTAATCACTTTGGTGCTTGCAGCCATGCTGTACGATCTTTGGTCTTGTCCCGCATGACTATGCCAACATTTACTATACGGCGCTAATGAAATATATCTCAAAAGGCTCTTGCGCTTTCACAATAAAGCTGCGGGGTTTGGGGTCGCATGCGGTCGTGACCAGAGCTTGTACAACTTATTCACTCTCACGATTGCATGTCAAGGAACGTATCAGATTACAAGGGGGTAGGACCTGCAAAACCTAACAGCAACCGGCAAATTCAAACGGCATCCACTTCGGGTGCTAGTCTTTTTCAAAGACTTAACCAATAACCATAGGAGGGCGCTCTTACAGATATCGAACGGTTACACACAGACTGACTAAAGACTAGGCCTGCCTGGTCACGAATATTTAAATCTAAATGACCGTTATTGGAAATGACACTATTTTGCAGCGGGGTTAATCCACTAACCCAACGGATTTTGGATACCAATAATTTTTCTAAATTTATCATGATATTACTAGATCTTTTGAACAAAGGTTGAAGAGATGCATGTTTTTAATGTAACTGGGACCGAGACTGCCATAGTAAATGCACGTAGACAAAAAAAACACTTCCCACAATTACCGTTTGGAAATCCCCAATGCCCAAATCGAGCAGATCGTGTCCGACACCCCCCCCCCTGCAGATACAATATCCCTCTTTTTGTGTATAAGTCTCTTCACGGATAGCCTCCGCCATACTTGGTTTAAATGTGTATAAATGTGTAAAAGACAAGGCTACATCTTCTTATGATCTTACCTTACGGACGCGCCTTGTTATAACCTCGTACCAAGCGTAGATATTTTGTGCAGACTCATTCACATCATTGATCCTAGGCCTGGAACCAGCTTCCCGATAACATTAGAAAGACACAATTCCACCATGCAGTGCATCGTCTTTAAGCGGCTCCTGAAAACCACATATTTGTTTGATGCTTCACATTTTGCTTACTTTGGAGTTGTTCATTTGCGTTATTATGCGGTATATCTGTTGTATTTTATTTCGTATTTGAAGTATTGTTATAATCGCTTGTCTCTATAGGGGTTGATTCAATGACTTTTTTAATGTTTAAACAGGTCTTTATATAAAGAGTAAAGGAGTTTATCAGTAAGAGTATCACCTTTAGCATCAACATGAGTTGTTACTGACCTAATTATTCGTCTGAGCATGAAGTATATTCATCTGTCGTGGTTTGCAACTGGAATGTCAATGGAAAATTTTTTGTAATGCCTTTTTTTGCTTCCGTCTCCCAGAGAACCCGCAATGTCAATTAGGTGTAAACTCAGGTGAACCGTTTTTTTTAACCCACCTTCCATGCCTTAAGATCAAAAGCAAGCGCTTCAACAACGTTAAATCGTATTTTTTTAAGATACTCTGAAATTCTGGAGGAATTGATGCTGTTGCAAATATTCATTATCATTTGCCCTAATTTGACTGGTCCTACACAATGTTCCGTAGAAATTTAATTTTCAATGAACGCCTCCTGAATATTTTCATCAAAATTGTTCTTAGACATTTTTCACACCATGCTGCGATTGGCTGACTCTTTGACTACCGGCTCTTATACAGAGCATCATTTCATTTAAGAGTGTGTTTTGTCTGATAAAACCACTTGACATTCCTAAGTCAGAAGAATGAAGGTTCCTGAAATCTCTTGATTATTTTTTCTATGGGTATGTATGGATGAAACATTTCACTTGTGTATAATTTCCCCTTACACATACATGTTTCTAGAAGCATATTTCTGATTTTCCATTTCAGCATTTTTGGAAGATATTTAAATACCTCTTTATTGCATATTTTCAATATATCTTTATTATTGGCACAATAAACTCATATGGCAGGAATATGTTATATAATATAATGTTTTTTTAAATGCATATTAAAAAAAAAAAAAATCGTGTTTATGCATGTCTTCAGTGTTTTTATTATGTGTTTACAATATTAAAAAATAGCGATTTTTAAACACAAAAACATGTCTTTTTTTAATTGACGTTTTGTTTTCGATCGGTGCATAATATGTCTCTTTAAAACTGTAGAGTAAACAACGTCCTAAGACTGTCCAGAAAATATAAATTTTCAAATTGTTACACCGTTGGCTTTTTGCATTTTTAGTTTTAAGAATTCCATTTATTTTTAATAACCCATCATCTACCATCCTTTTGAAAGGATGGGTGGCTACTACCACCCCTCGGATCCTTATTAAAAGCACCTGTCAAAAAATTAATGTCAATGTCAATGTCTTATAGTTTTTGGTTACCAATGGATAGCTCTTGTCTCCTCTTACATTGATACCAAACTGAGTACCAACATACCTAGTATAAATGTCACCATCGGGTAATGCAAACATTTTCACGTGACATCGGATAGCACAGTGTAAAGGGCAAAAAATAATTTTTAACATCAAAGAAGTAAGGAAACCAGATTTTTAGATTTAATTATCATTTTAACGTTATAAAAAAAGCAAGGTCAGTGGATTATTCATGACAGATATACTACTGTTAACATTATAGTTTACAATACCTTCACCTACAATATCAAAACAACAAGTCTGACAAGGGCAGGCCTTATGCTTAGGCTGAAACATTTTTACCACAGACAGACGACTACCGACATCCAAAAGCATCCGTGTGCCCGCCTTCGACGACACAAAAATAAAATTTTAAAGTCCAAATATTACGGTACCCTTTACATTAAAAAGGGTGTGCAAATTCAAGTAATTTTGCAATTTAGGTAGTCGGCAGTAGCCTCTTACGCAGAGAATTGTTGTATCGGGTGGAGCAACTTTGAACTAGTAATTTTACTGAACATCTAGTTTAAGTGTGCGATGGAGATTGTGTTGTGTGTGTGTGTTGTGGGTGTGGTGTTGATAAGGTGTGGCGATGTGTGTGTTAAGTGTGGTTGTTTAAATAAGTGTATGGAGTGGCCCTCATAGTTAATCTTTTGTATCGGACCATAATATAAGCATGGCTTCAATCCGAGGGTGACGAGGGGTACATGCCCCCCCCCCACGTTTTGGGGTGGGGGACACAATATCAATGTCCCCCCCCCCCCATGATTTGAACTAAGGCCCTACCTATCGCCCGCTTACCAATGGAGGATCCGGGGCCGCGCCGTCCCCCCTTTCCTCGTCTAAAAAATTAATGTGACAATGACACTTCTTATACTTGTACCCCATGAATTACTCGCGTATCTAGACGGATTAGAACCTGATTTTACGTGCATGGCCTATTTGGTTTGAGAAACGACTAAGTTTTGTGATCGCCGCGACCAATCTTGTACTTATTCCTTGTCACGCCAGCACTGCACCAAAGACTCTCCAACTCCATCGAATTTAGAGGCGAGTCGTTACTATATAAGAAAAATTATACTTCTCAAAACAAACAATGAAGGCTTACGCCAACTTTGCGTGAGGCTATTCTCCGAACTGGAATTTTAATGGTCAAAACTTAAAGCCGCAGCCGGCCCGCTGACGAATCTCATATTTTCTTTTTCATGCTGCAATAAAGATGAAATGACAACATTTTAGAAAATAAACCATTAATCGTTTTTTCGGATTCCTATAGCTAATGGGAATTTTCTTAAATATTTTTGGAACGCACCCGGACTATTTTTACCTTTTCCATTGTTTGTTTATGTTTACCTGAATGCCGTGAATTGTTCCATTCAATGGGAGTGGGTGGGTTGCTTTTATGTATATATATACTCAATCAGGAAATGAACTAAGAGACGCACCATTTGACGTCAAGGGGGGGGGGGTTGAAGTTTTTCTAAAAAAAATTTACCCACCATATGAGCAAAAAAAAACTTTCCCCACTTTCCATTACAAAAAATTACCCGCACCTTATAAAAGGGTTAAAAAAACTTGCCCTGTGGAACACAGAAAAAAAACTGCCCTGTTTACTTCTCTTTGGAAAATACTCATAAAATAACCCATAAAATTATGTGGCTATCGCGCGGGTTTAAAAAGTAATTACAAACCTGATTAAGGTTGGGCTTCTCCTGGTTTGAGAAATTACGACACATTTGTCATTAAACGTTGCGACCAATCTTGTACTATACCTTTACGCATGCATGAAACGGCCCATGCACAACTTTGGGCGTGCTTCAATCACACTAGCATTACACCAGTTTTCAGACTGTTACTTAAAGTAGGCCTATATTACTATTTTTATAATTAACTTGCAATTTTAAATTGGGTCTATCAACTATTAAGTAGAAATTTAAATAGGCATTTTGGGGAAAACTAAAATGCTCCAAAGTTCGCCCGCACCCCACACCCTCATCGCTGTATGCGGCACACATGGCTTGCATTGCGGCTACTACATCAGGAAAACAATTTGATTTTGCTTTGCAAAGCGTTGGTCATGCATTATTAACAATGATATTGTTACCATCAAATTTGCATGAGAAAATGTGTTTTTGGAAAGTGAACATTGCAAGGGTTCCGCACTTTGCCGCACTCACCCCGGCAGCTTGATATATACGTAACTATCCATTAACACTTGACTAACAAATTTAACCCACCATCAACGATATTTTACTTTTTAGCATATATAAATTGTTTCATACAAATTGCATGGGAACATGTGTTTTGGAATAGCTTGATATACAAACTCTCGAAGAACACTTTATGCTTAATTCAAACAAACCTTAATCCATCAACTATATATTTTAATCTTTTTAAAATGCTGATCATACCTATATAAGCATTATAAAGCAAATATATTTATACACATGTAAAGTGAACCACTTATCAAGTTGTTTCTATCAATTTCATGGGGGAAAAAGTTGTTTTGGAAAGCGAAAATATTGCAAGGGTTCCGCGATTCGCGCGGGAGTGGGTATCCCCTCCCGTAACCCAACCCCCCAGTCTCTTGATATACGAACTCTCGAAAACATTTTATGCTTAATTCAAAGAAAACTTAAACCATCTACTATTTTTACTTGTGGTTTTTTATTTATGGTCAAGGCCAATCTAGGCATTAACAGCAGTTATCTAATTCGTAACGCTGACGATTGGCGCCAAGATAGCGATAACCTCCCTTTTGAACTCTGCAAGTCCTGGTTTGTGCTACATAGCAGAAAAGGCATTCCATAAGCCTACGAAATGGGAGAAATGTCTTCTGTGGGGGGGGGAGCCAATTGTACCTTTGGACTTTCACATCAAGTCATGAGACCGACTGAGGCTAGGGCGAGGATCAACTGAAAGCAACTCGGGTAGCAGCTGGCTGAGGAGATCTTTTTAAACATGCTAATCATACCTATAATTTAAGTGAACCACCAATAAAAAATTTTTTCTATCAAATGCACATTAAAGGGGGGCACGGGCGCCTATATACTTTTCTACCATTTGTGACCAGGGAAACCCTTCCAAAAGACGGGTGCAAGAAAATAGGTGAAATTGCCTGATTTATTGCTCTGCAGTTGCTATCATTGACCCTTTCCTGGTTGGGGGGCATTCTGACAGTCGACTAGTACTTGGTAAGGTCACCCATGTTAACCTGTGCTGGGTACTACTACTACTTGGCTGGTGTGACCATAAATAACCTTAATGGGAATTTTATTTGGGGAAGCTGAGCTATATCCTATTATACCGCACGTTGCATGTCAGAAATAGTTTTTGCCTTACTGGGAAATATTAGGCAACTCTGAGCATATGTTAGAACCTTGGTACAAGACCTAAATAGGTTTTTTTTTTTTTTTTTTTTTTTTTTTTTTTAATTTTTTATTGACATCCGCCAAACTACATGTAATAGATAGTCATACAACAAACAACGTACGGTGTTTAAAAGTTTGTTAGGCCTGTTGGTTCACTGAGCTAAACACAAAAATGACCAGATATAATCTTTTGACTTTTAATTCTAAATTGTATTTTACAAGTAGTTAACATTTATTTTGTGTCACTTCGCAAGTTTTACAGAAACCACAGAACAGGTCTGAGGGCACATTTTTAACCAAACGCCCATTTCATCAGAGTTTCCATCACTGGCATAGGAAGTTTGGTTACATAAAATATTATTGAAATGTACGGGCAACGCACCATGATTTTTATTTCAACAAAACAAACAAGAAAAACAAATATGATCTTAATATAGGATTATTTGGTCCCTAGGGTATGATTTTTAAAACACACTAATTTAAGCAATAATGGCTGATTTCTGATCACCAAACAAATCTTTGTCTGATTTTGCTTCACTAAAAATAGAGCTTTATTGTCATTAAAGTGTTCAACCAACTTTTATTTTAAACTGGAAAGGACAAGAAAGTTGCTCAAGATACACGACAACTGGACTTCTAAGCAGGTTAAATCAGAATTTTGGGAATCCCCGAAATCCTATTTCAAGAATCTTTGATCATCTACAGCTATACCACTGAGGGGAGTTTAATTCATTAACCCTTATGCCCCATGTTGGGTGAGTGGGTGAAGGGATAAACCGGGGGGAAGAGGGGAAAGAGCGAATTCGAAAACTGATGGTCTCGAACCATGACCGGGGATATCCACGCTACGGCGCCGCTGGCCTGGCCCACGGCCCATCCGGGCAGGCGATTTGTGCCTGTGTGTCTTCGTTTGATAACGTCTTGCTGCATCCTTTCTCAACACCGGCAGTTGGGGTTTTTTTTTGGTGTTTGGTGTGTTAGGGTTATAGATAATATTTGGTATTTCATTTAAAAGAAACCTTAGAGTAACAAAAATATTAACATCAACAAAAATTGAGGACATGTGATAGATATTACATGGACTATTACTGCTTTTAATTATTAAATGGACCATTCAGTACTACTGCTTTTATTCAATGTACTTTTTTTCTGCCCAAAATCAATGATCCCAAAATTTGCATTGAAGCCTACTCCCAAACATACTGAGATACACTAATATGATAATAGTTTGTTTACAATGTAAATGAAAGTTGTCATGTTTGTGCAACAATAGCAAATAGTGGAATGGAAATGCAAACAATGGAAATGCAAACAATGGAAATATGCTCAAAAGGAACTCCATCCCAGAAAACATGATCTTCAGTTCTGGAAGTGCAAAATCATCTAAGTATCATCATCAAATACATAAGTTATCTTCCTATACTCTGTCCAACTCGAAGTACAAAGTAGCGATGCGGGCGTATACATTGTACAAACTTTCAGTGCTCGTGTAGGCAAAGCACAGGCGCGGTACTGGGTATACGCGATACATCAGACAAGACAAAGTACAGATATCAAAAGTTTCATGAGCAGTTGCTCAAATGTAATAATACCATCAGTGTTGTAAATGAACTTATCACATTATCAGTCTACAGTCTATCACTATATGTTATAAGGGCAACCAGATTAACTCTCTGGCCGATTTACAACTTTAGTTGCCACTGGTACTTGGTCTCACTTTTTCTCTGATGACCTTGATAGGAAATGATTGAGACCAGGTTTGCAAGACCCTGGGTGAAAGCATATGGTGAAAGTGACTTTCACCTAGTTCTGGTTGGTCATTGAACTTGTCCAGCCTTCTGTTTTACCCAAACTTGCTAATATGTAATTTCCCAGAGGCCTGTTTACAAACTATACCCTGGGGCTATTTAGAGCTTGCAAAGTGAGGTTAAACTATGGTCAGAGATGTCAAGTAGCTCTTGGTAGCATGGCATATTTGTATAGGCACGGTTGCGGTTTTTGTATAGGCCACGGTTGTGTTTTTGGAAAGCAAATTGCAAGGTTCTGCGCTTCGCGCGGAAGGGGGATACCCCTCCCCCGGCAACCCCCCCGGACAAGCTTGATATACAAACTCTGGCATGAACATTTATGCCTTAATTTCAAACAAAACTTAACCCATTACTATATTTTACTTTTTAAAACTGTTGATCATACTAATAAACATTTTTTTTAAAATTTCAAATTGTTTCCATCCAATTTTGCATGGGAACATGTTCTTGGAAAGCGAACATAATCTATACCCCTCCCGCACCCTCCCCGATACGAAACTCTCCATGAACACTTTTATGCTTTAAATAATTTCAAACCAAACTTAACCCCTCAACTTATTTTTAAGCTATTCACAATGATCATTACCTATAAGCATTATAAAGTGAAACCCCTTCATAAATTTCAAATTGTTTTTTATATCAATTTGCAGTGTAAAAATGTTTTTGTGTGAAGCAAAGATTGCAAAGGTTCTGCGCACAACCCCCCTCCCACCTGCAGCAACACCCGCTCGCTATAGATGAGTTTGACATGTGACCGAACCGCGTGACGTCAAGTAGTATGGCCGTATGCGTGAGCATCTCAGCAGGACTTGTGCTTTTAAATTGGGGCGCTCAACAGCCCGCTTGATAAGGTATTGAATGCTGTACCTGTATAGGCATATTCTTCGCACCTCTAACATTCAGTAGACCAGGTGCTAACGTGTGTTTGTTAACATTGATGTCACCTCATCTATACTTGTCAGGTGCCATACGATTACCTAAACCCGGGCCCTCAATATGCAGGCCTAACATACAAAAACAAACATGACCAAATGAGTCAACCCGCCACCAAAAAAAACACGTCCTCCAGTATAGGCAAAAAAAAAATAATCCAGCCTATGACGTGAAAAAAACCCTGCCTCAAAAACCAACGAAAAAAAATTGCCCTCACCCACACTTTCCCCAAACCCTCCCCCCTTGAAGTCTAATTTTGCGTCCCTAGCTTGACCAATTGACTGGATATTCCATATTTTTACATCAACAGTAAGAATAGGTGTTTAAAAATTACTGTGAATAGGCCACGTAGAAAATTAGATTCGCCGTTATGTTTTTTTTTTTGTTCCGATGGTATTCATACTTTCTGAACTTTGCTTCACAAGAGTAAACTTGCAAATCAATTTCGGTGAATTCAATGACAATCAGTGCATGATTTGCATGGAGAATCACGCCTTATATGAAATCGCAGCCAGTTTCGATAAGAGTAGGGTGAAACCCCTGACTGTCCCCTATTCGTCCTGGCTCCTTGGCATCATTGGAAAGCAGTGTCTGAATGATCTACCCAGGCAAAATAAGACAAAAATAAAATAAGTTCAACTTAATGGGGAGGCTTACTATATTTTGCGAACGAAAAACGAAACCAAACTCCCATAGATACACGCTGCATAACGTGCATAACGTAATAAGCTGTAATCCAGTGGGAGTTCTGTTTCGTTTCGTTAAGTTTCGCAAAATACAGTAACGCTAATGGAGCGTATCACCGGGAACCATCTTACGAATCCCCCCTGGGTCGGTACTGAACTGCCTCGGTACGCCACTGCACAACATATGGCTTACTGTGTGAACTCCATTAAATGGAAGAAAATGGTAAGGTTTACAACACCGTTCATATCTGCTTCCTTTTTTTTTAAGCGATTTCTTTCATTTTTTTCAGAATATGTAGTGTAAAATGCATATTACGATTATGTCAGGGAAAAATTACGGTTCAATGAACTATCGAGTTCGCGATCAGCATTTTCATGCACAATTTTGGATACACCCTGTAGAAGGAGCATATCTTGAAAATTTGTTTGAAGGGATCTAAATTGTCCGTAATATATTAAATTTTTTATGACATTTTTATGCAAAGCACTTAATCGTGGCCATAATTCCTCATTTTTAAAAAGCTGGAAGCGTTTACAAAAAAAATCGTAACATCGTCCAAAACGGCTATCAATCGAACGTGTGATTTTAAGATCGTTGATCATATCTAGAAGCATTATAAAAGTGAGCCATGCACTTGTTTTATTTCAATTGTTTCTGCAAATTTGCATAAGAAAATGTGTTTTTGGGAAAGTGATTATTGCAGGGGGTCCCCATCAACACCCTGCGCCCGTTGATATATGAACTCTTCATAACATTTTTTATATTCAAACACCAACCTAAACCATCCATTCAGATTTTAATACTGTTGATCATATCTATAAGAATATAAAGTGAACCACGTAATCTAAAGATTGTTTCTATCAAATTTGCATAAGAAAATGTGTTTTGGAAAGTTAACATGCAGGGGTAACCGCGTTTCGCCGCCGGGGACACCCCTGCCGTACCCACCAGGTCCCATGAATGCAAAGCGAATTAATGTGGTTTGTGTCAGGTCTACACGGAGGGACTAGAAAGCCTTCAATATTTGAGTTGTTTGATGACATCATTCGGAACATTGATTTTTCAGAAGTAATAGAAAATTCCAGTACATGGTGTATCTATTCATGACACTGACCTGAAAATCAATAGTTTCACTAATGAGTCACTGGGTAGTGTATTCTTTTTTTTTGGGCCCTGTTTATTGCAATGGAAATGTCCCATAAAGATTTGGAGTAGGTTTATCATCTTACTTTCCTGGACCTTTAAATACCATGAACCCTCCTGAACACTTGAACAATTTAATTATTTCAAACGAAACCTAAACATCAACTATATTTTTCTTTTCAATACCGTTTATCATACCTGTAAGTATTATAAGGTGAAAACACTTAACATTTTCAAATTGTGTCTATCAATTGCAATTGTTTTCTACAAATTTGCATAATGGGCTGAAAAATGTGTTTTTGAAAGCGATTCAATGTAGGTTCCGCGCTTTTCTTCGCTGCCGCCATTTTCTGCGGCGCCAATTTCATTTTCAGTGGTCCTCCCTCGCTTGACTTTCGTACATCTTTTTCTACTGAAAAGGTAAACATTTAGTAAAATCAAACAATTATATATTATCGGGCTTGCTGTGCTTGCGCTCGCCGAGTATACCCATTTTTTTTACGGGGACGACGAAAATCTGAAGAGCAGGGGGGGGGGGGGCTGAGGTGGGGGTCGAGACAAATTTACAATTTCCCCCCCCCACATTGAGTAGCGATTGAGACGCCCTGAATAAACACTATCTGAGCTAAAAGATCATTGTTTTAAGGGTTGCATTTAAGTGTTAAATTAAATACGTGGATAACTTTAAAATTGTGTATTTACATAAGGGGGCCAAAACCCAGGGTGATTTTTTTATGATTTTGTAAAAGTCATAAATACCAAAGGTTACGTATGACATATATTTTTTTTCAAAAAAACTAAAAAATTAAAAAAAAAAAAAAATGATGGCTCCAATTTTAATACTTTTTAACAACGCAAAAATGACAACAATCGGGTTCATTATGTAAGCATTCGCCAATACTGATTGATGAAAGGTAAACAAATTATTTGCTTAACTGCTCTATGAGGTTATTGAAACTATGTATAAATATCATGTCAGACATAACGAATAATCATGTTCAGTTTAAATCAATAGGCCCATGTATTCAGCTATAGGTGAGTTTTTTGAAGATAGGGCCAAAATATGGTATTTTCTTATGTCTTACTGAATTAAGTTGTGTCATGAAGAATAACATCAATATAGATGCCTATGACAAATATGGAAGGATTTGTCCAACCTTCAATCTTCCCGCCATTAGGTGGGTTTCTCTGACCAACACTCTTAATTGTTTTATTTAATGGAATATGTGGTCCAATGTATGGTGATATTCTGAAACACTGGATCGACATAGTTGGCCAATCAGGTGAACGAGTTAAACCGCTACCCCAGAAAACTCGAATACTGTTGGCTATAGGATTTTAACATCTTGTTTCTTGGGTTTTAAAAATATTTTTTGCTGATATTTTTATGTTTTTTTTTTTTAATGTATATATAATATATCACAAACAATATCCTATTACAGATGGAAGAGTAATTAGTACTTTATTAATACACTGTACTGTCATAAACGATTAATCAATTCCAGATTACAATTAGAGTAGTATATTAATTATTATATACCTCATATATATATCTCTGTCATCTGATTGGTTAAAAGTGGAGCATTAATTCAACTAGCTTCCAGAATTGAAACAAACATGATTATGCCCCTGGCAGAGCGGGCATAGGTCATAAACTATGCCCTGGACACCTCTTTCCAACGTAAAAGACTGCCGTACTAACTATCTTCCCGTATTATGAGTGTACATATTGAAGCCGGTGTAAGAGATGAATACCCTGATCCGCATTTTTGTTTACTCGTCAACTTTTAGAGCAAGGAAATGAGTGAATCGCCGCATAAGTGTTCATGCTTTGAGCTTGTAGATAAGATGTGAAAGGAATCAAAGATGCCAAGAGGACAATAATTCCTTCTACAACAACAACACTACAACCGGTGTAGATAATTATTGTCCGCGTACTCATAGTCCGTGAACATGTTTAACATAGGGCACTCAATTCAGTTGAACCTCTTCACACACATTAGTTGCACGCTTTATATTTTTATTTCGTTTATCGTCTATGGAGCCCCGGACGTGCTCCCGCCGGACTATATCGCTTTCACATCACAAAAACCGGGTTATAAGAGCGTCAAATGCACGTGTGACCTCCTGAGAAAGTAAGAAATTTTATTATTTGGAGGAGGGGTGAGGTCTTCGGAAAGTTAACCGGGGGATCTGCACTTGCACATTTTTTTTTAAATGGACCGAAACATCAAATGTCCTTTTTCGGATAGCAAGAGTCCCATATGTAACCCCCTTCAAAGTTCTACATATCAACAATTATTTTTTTTAATTTTTTGCATTAGGGTTAGGGGTTTTGTTATGTAGGCCATATAATTGTGTTCACATGTATCATTTCAAGGGGGGTAACATATGGAAGTCTTTCCCGATTAACTCCTCGCCAAAACTTTTATTTATCAAAATTGTTCTACAACATTTGGAACATTTCATACGAACAAAATTAGCAAAAATTGGACTCCATTAAAGAAGATGGGAAATGTCACAAATCTTTCGAAATAAAAAAATCACCAAATTTGTTCGAGGCTTACTAAATTACATAATATATTTACAGTTCAGCTGATAATGTAACCAGTGGACAACGACTCTTATGGTATCTAGTATAAAAATTAAAAAACTTTAAACGCATATACCTACAAAATAACCAATTTTAATAATATTTGAATAAACTGATATCACATCTGCCAAAACAACTAACATTTCTTTCATGACTTACCTTTTAACCCTGATTGTTCCGCCATTTTGCATGTTGGTATATTTAGGTTAATGTGGTATCACCTAAAAGTTTATTTCATTATCTTTAATGTTGCGCAAGATCCCGTTCACATCGGTTAAGTATAGGCCGCGCTACATTCTTTTGAATCTAGTAGTCTGTTTTGCGGTCTGTCCACGGATTCGCCTTAAATGACGCGTTCAGGAAGAAACCGGGCTATTTATTGACCTGCACAGCAGAATAAAATTAATACCTCGATGCTCGCTTAACGTTTCAACGTCCATCACTCAGCACAATCATTGAAAAATAAAGTAAACTTGATACATGTACAAGTTTCTTCTGGAGAGTTTGAATGAATCATACATATCAAGGAATCAGATATCAGTGACAACCTTTTTAGTTTTTTTAAAGTTTCTGATTTCTCACAACGTTCTATTTAGCTCACCTTTGGGAAGCTTTCATCCAGCTTACTCTTGGACGTCATCCAGCCCCAAACTAAACACGTGGGGCGCTGTTGGTTTACCTATTTTGAGCCACTATCACCAGGGTGCTAGACGACCCACAATGGAATGTAACTGTTGCCTGTTGGGAGATGATATCTGCCGCCGTCTCTTTTAAGGGAACTCCTCCTGATCCTGATGTGACAAGCCTCCCTTACACCTCGTTCGAACCACGACTCATCCTGATCGAGAATCTTAGGTTGATCAGTGGAATGTTATGTCCAGTGTCCCTTTTGTGTATGGCAACGGGAGAGGGCTCTCGCTTGTGTTCGCCACTCCTCACTCCCAGGGGGCGTTTAGTCTCCCCGATATAGGATGCTTCACAAGTTTTACAGGAATGTTCATATACTGTATGACAGCGCTCTTCCTTTTTGATCTTATCTTTGGGTGACACCAGCAGTTCACGTAAGGTGTTGCGAGGTTTGAAGTGAACTTGTATGCCACGTTTACACAATACACGTCGGAGGCCTTCCGAGACACCTCTAGCATATGGGACGGTGACCGAGCCCTTGCTAGGTACAGAGTCATTGTTACTGTTTGGACGTTTGGACGAGTTGGCAATAGCGAAGTGTGATCTTTTGTACCCGCTATATCCGAGAACGGTTCTGATGGTTTGTAATTCGTTGACTTTGTCCTCATGATCTGACACGATAGTGTTAGCCCGGTGTTCAAGTGTTCGAATAACTCCCAGCTTGTGTTGGAGAGGGTGGTGAGAGTCCATAGACAGATATTGATCTGTGTGTGTCGGTTTGCGGTAAATGGTGACCTTAAGTTTCCCGTTATCAATCCTGTGAATCATAGTGTCCAGCATAGGAAGTTTTCCATTCTGTTCGCGTTCAATGGTGAATTTGATGGAGGGTGAGATGGAATTGATATGCATAGTAAAATCGTCAAGATGTTGTTCTTGAATGATGACGAAAGTGTCGTCAACATAACGAGCCCAAAAAGTCACTTGGGATGGAAAGGTTCTTAAAGCGTGCTGTTCGAACCACTCCATATACAGGTTCGCAACCAAGGGTGATACCGGGGACCCCATGGCTGCGCCGTTTACCTGCTTATAAATGTCACCTTGAAACAAAAATAAGTGGTGTTCACACAGAATGCAACAATTCCATGATGTTGTCCACTGACAATGTGGTGCGATCACTCAACGTTGTTGTCCTGTTGAAGATCGCGAATAATGGCATAGAGTCTTGGAATAGGGTTTGGTGAACAACGCTGTACGATCGTATGACACCATGATATCCCCCGGGGATAAAGTAGATTTCCGCGTTTGTTTACCAAAATATGAGAGTTTAAGATGATGAGGAGAACCGCCAACCAAACGGAGAAATGATGTCTGCAACCAGGCGAGCAGCTTGATAGCTCACAGACCAATTGAAGAACATATGGGCCGGAAATTGAGGCAAGGACTCTTTGTATCTGACGGGTCGTCGTAAACTCGGCACCCCGGACTCAGACCGGCGGACACAAAAGATGGTTGTGCCTTGGTGTGATAGCGTCTTCATCTACACAAGTTTATTTGCAAAGTCGTTATTCACCAGTGCTTATGATTTCTTAGTAGGGTCCTTATTGAGTTTTACGTAAGTGTCAGTGGTCATTAACCAACTCCCTCACTTTGAGATAGTCAGTAGTGTTCATAATTACTGTGCAACGTTACTTTTGTCGAGCAGGCAATATTGTTTTATGTTTTATCTTTTCAGATCTGTTTAAAGGAAATGCGCTCACCTTTGGTAAGATTACTCTTTGGAGGATGGCTCGAGCTAATAACTCTAACTGATCAGATCTCACTTGATCAGCTCCGATTTATTATCAGTTCCGACAAGCATTTTCGAGTTTTTCGAGTTTGAGTTTTAAAATATTATCTTATTGTAGACCAAAATATGAAACAGTTGAAACAAAGGTGTTTCAAATAAAACTTACTTAAATAAAACTTTTACTTGACATAAACAGACATACGTATCATCATTTTGGTGGAGTCATGCATTTGCTTAGTTGGTAGCCGTGCATTCATTGGGAATCGTGGATAGGGGAAAAGCTGACAACTTAATTCAAAAGACTGGGGCTCGGCATATGCTCCACAGATTGGAAGTATCTGTGCAGAAAATTAAAAGATAATTGACAATAGGCTATACTGATGACACGACATATGGCGATATATGTTATTTAAAAATTTACAAATACCGGACACAATCAGGGTGGTTTTTTTTTACTCACCCCTTCCAATATTCCTGATTAAACATAATTGGCTATGGATCAGAGGAAAAATTGTCATTGTGATTACTAATTCGCAGAAGTTAAACCATGGAATATTATTAAAAGATTATATTATCATATTGGGTATAGCAATTGTAAAGGTTGCACAGTTTACTGAACATAAATAATGACATCTCAATTTCTTTTCTGCATACCAGTGATCAAGGGACATAGACTATGAATGCATTGACTCATGCAATAGTGGCGTATTATAAGAAATCCACCTGGTATTCAGCGGACAAAGCACTTCACATCCCTTTGTTTATTTGGAATGCAGGAGCCATTGTTACATGTCCATGCAGCTGAAAAGATGTCAGCGTTATAGAATCGTTATCCCCGGCCAGTTTAGGGTAGACGTTCCATTAGAAGACCCAAGTACGCAAATGAGGTATTGCCATTGATTCGTCATGCTCTGTATGATGTCGTTAAAGTCCACACACCATGAAACTATGATTATATCTCAATAGAAAGCTTTTGATATAATAAACGAGAAACATAAAGTGTTACTTCCAAACTGCTACAGGAAGTCACATTACATGAAAAGATGATTTGCCTGACCCCACTATAACAAAAAATGCAATTATTCAAAGGGGCGCTATGGCCTGTGACGTCATTAACGTATCCAGTCAATAAGTCATGTCGGATCCTTTTACTAAACGCATGCACAACTGGTTCGGAAATCAGTTTGTAGATCTTTAGACCAAATGAGTGAAAGTACAAGCCCGAGTCAAAATATGGAGATGAGACAATCCACAATCGGGATATTCATCGTCGAGAAGTACCCGGATAGCGAGAGCTTCGCCGGGGTTATTTCCCGGTGAGGAATACCCCGGCGAGGACAACGACGAAGCTGGATAACCGGGATATCGCTGGTTATTGTTCATACAAACCGTTAGCTGCCGTAGAGTTTTTTTTTCATAATAACGGTCAACCGTCATAGCGGAAGAACAGAGAAGTAGAGATGACAATGAATGAAATCTGTTAGAAAAACACACATTAAGTGTACGAAAGAACCATGAAAGGTCAACCGAAATAACTTTTCAGAGCTATTGGTGTATATTTGCCGCCGCGGCCGAAAATAATGCACAATCCACCACCACTCAGTCCCTGAACCGGCCGCGTGTCCACACTCCCTTGTAAGTTGGAGGTCTGGTGTTTTCACAATACTAACATCCCATACTAGGAAAACATAGTACCAAAGTATCCAACACTTTCCTCATCTTCATTCTCTTCTTACAATTGCAAATAACAATGTTAATACATACAGAATGCCGTCATTCGACACTCTATATTGTTAGTACATCATGACTCGAGCTACAATATTTTGCCAACTGTGAAGACGTGATCCGTGTTACCGGATTACGTCACGCATTTTAATAAGGTTATTAGGGCTGTTTTTGGGGCTGTATTTGGGGCGTATGGAAATACGTGAAAATACATAAAATCTTAGCAGTTTTTTAATAAGAAGCCCTTACTGCTTTATAAAGACAGATAAAAATCGAACTGTCATCGTTCATTTCTCAAAGGTCACCACTTTCTATGAGATTTAATCATACTTTCATGGTGGTGTGGACTTTAAGTAGCGCAGGACGAATCAATGGCCATACCTCATCTGTAACTTGGGACTTCTATATGACATGTCTATCCAGTTTGGGTCATCTGCCTCGGCCACGATTGAAATAACGTTGATTTCTAGAACTGTGTTCAATAATTTTGACTGAATTTTTCATCATTTTATGAAAAAGAAACTAATGTAAACAACCCATGGCAGGATATTTTGCTTGGTAAGCTGTTACCTAACATCTTGGTGCAGAATTAAGATCAATAACTTATTGCTGGACCTCTTTTCTATTAATTTACCCACCATGTTTTAGAAAAATACAAAAGAACAAAGAAAGGGAGTCTACGACCTAATGCTAAAAATGCCGTAAATTGAATAGAAATGTGGTTCCGCAGGCAGTTACTGTAATGCTAAGTTTTGGTTTTTCTCTGCACAAACATGTTAGTTCACAGTCTGCCAAACACGTTCTTTCAACTTTCATCAAAATGATTTTTGGTCCCTCTTGCTTCCTTTTTCCTTTTCGGAAAAATTACTGAACTATACGGTCAAAGTAATTGAACGCACAGTAGACAGCCTAAGTTAAGTTTTTTTTTTTAAAAAACTTACCTTTTGTTCATCTTTTGCTTTGCGTCATAAAAAAATAGCTCAATCTTAATCGGGTGATAAGCATCTGAAATCTGTTTCAAACTGTGGTGGGGGTAATAACAATGGCTAGTATACTTCCAGATAAAAGTGCTTTATCCTCTGCAATACCGAGCGATTTACTGGATATCAGACAGTTTTTATTATTTGGCTCGAGTCAAGCAAAGCATGATGTACATTTAACTGGTCACTGTGAATTTAAGAAAAAAATTTGTGATTGAAAATTTTATTCGTTTTCATCAAATGTGCAACTTTTGGCACTTGACTAACCCAATTAATTAGACATTAATAACTGCGCAAAAAATCAGTTTTACTTCGCCGATAGCTTAAACCAATGTCCTTAATGCAATCATCTTTCTCTTTGCTCCCATGGTGTATTTAGAACCATCCTTATTAAAATTAATGCTGGTTTCTGTTTAAATGCCATATTCATATTTTACGTAATAATAAAATTTTAACACTTGCCTGCAATATAACTCTTCGATATGACCCGTGACCAGAAATTTAATGTCCTTCAAATACAAAAATGGTGAGGTCCCTCGTGTAGAAGTAATTATTGTCCCGCGGTACTCATAGTCCGGAACAATGGTGAACATAGGGCAATCGATTCAGTTTTGATTCTTCACTGCAACATTAGTTTCACGCTTTGATATGATATTCGTTATCAATCTATAGAGCCCGACTGTGCTCCCGCCGGACTATATCTGCTTTCACACCGGGGTGGCAGGAGATATGGTCCTCCGGGCTCACAATCCGGGAACAATGGTGAACAATAGGGCAATCGATTCAGTTGACTCTTCACGCAACATTAGTTTCACGCTTTATTCCGTTGTCGTCTATGCAGCCTGGACTATGATACCTGCCGGACTATGATTATTTTCACACCGGTCATGTGTGTGGGACAGTAATCAGTACATCAATAACTTTGAAAGAAAAAGAAATCATTTATTTTGTGTAATAGAAGGTACACAAAAACTGGATTTTGACATGAAATATGAACATTACTGAGACAGTGGTTTTCCAATAATAAAAACGTCTTTATCCTTTTGGTCATGTGTGTGACATACCAAAGTCAATTAAAATTCTTTGCTAATGACTTGCCTATATCCTATAAATTTATAATTTTTCAACATATTTTTAAAAAAGTCCACACAATACTTAAGGCAAACACTAACTATTCAATATAAAATTAAAGACGCAAATGGTGAAATAATCTCCCTTTTTACCACAAAATCTTAAACACGTTCATTTATGCAAATGAGGGCGTTTGAGTTGAAAATATTGTTTAAAAATATCATGCAGGAAAATTGGAAGGATAGTTAACGTGATAATGTAAAGAAATTTGCAATACCATTCACTTAATTTTTTGTCAAAAAAGTTTACTCTGGATAACTAAGTTTATCTAGATAAACTATGATTTTCTCTTTGATAAACTAAGTTTATCTTGATAAAATATGTTTTTATCTTGATAAACTAAGTTTTTCTGAGAAAACCATACTTTATCTCTTGATAAATTAAGTTATACTTAATAACAACTAAGTTTATCAAATGATTATGCTTATCAAGATAAAAACTATGTTCATCTAGATAAACATAGTTTATCGGGTTGTGGTCAAATCCCTGCCATGGGCATGCGCTTTTATGAGGCAGCTACCAAACAATCTGGGCAGATTTACAGAAAGTTTGCTCTAAAAGGAGGAGAAAACGGAAATGTGAGAGAGCAGATATTGATCTAAAACTAAAACGCACAAAAACACTCGTATTAAGGGTTTCTTATTACAGGGAGACAAAGCCGTGATATTAATGAGAGGGGAATCACTTCTCTGATCAAACTATAAGAAATCATACATTTATTGATGCAATTTAAAAATTAAAATCATATGGCACAGAAAGATTCGGATTTTACATTGGAATAATTATGACCATAACAAATCACATAGCACAGAAGCCAAATTAATTTTTAATATATTTCCCTGTTACTTTTTAACTGATCTGGAATAAAGAGTCGTTCTTACCATCTATGTATCGAGAATATATTTTCGTTAGCTAATCCGTTTAACCAGTGCTTACCCCTTCAATTGTCGAGGATATGATACAAGAAATTCACAAAGCCAAAAAGTATACAATTGTATAAATACATTATATTAATATTCGCAAATACCAGCAAAATTTTAACTCGACATCTGGTTTTATACTTATGGCAAGTGATTAGCATTGACCGGCATTATTGGTTTAGCTAACAAATGACTAAGTGTACGGATGATCAATAGATTTTTAAATTCTCTGATAAAACACTTCCATGTGTGTGTGACTTGACGGGCGAACTGTGTGGGTGGTATAATCCTCAAGCCGTTGTCATGTATGGCAAGCTAAAAAGGTCATAATGTGTTGGTCATAGCGGGTTGCTTCCTTAGACACGAGTTGCTTAGCTAACCAATCAGAACAGTGTACTTAAACAACGAGTTTCTTTCAATTAGCAACGCGTTGCTTTCATTAGCGAAGTGTTGCTTATCCAGCTAATCAGCCATGTCTGTTGGATTAAAGAGAACAAAATTTTACCAGGACTACACCATGCTTGGTGAGACCCTTGTTCAGATTCAAGAACACACATACCTTGGGGTTACAATATTTTGCCATTGAAATCAGGCCTAGATAGTCGATGGGACATGTCCTTCTATGCTGTTGTTTTGTAGTCTCCATCGGGGGGCTAGGGGAAAACCAAGTGTAAATTCATAATTAATTATTAAAATCATGTAATCGTCTGTTCCCACAAATAAAACTGGCACATTTTCTTGAAAAAGAATAAAATGTCACTTCAATTTCATTTCCCCAATATCAGTGACTAGTGGATACACATAGACTTCAGCAAACAATGGAGTTAAAGATATTCAATCACCGGCCCAGTATGCGGTGTAGAAAAACACTTCAAATTCCCTTTCATCTGGGAGTGCAGGACCATTGTTATATTGTCGCGCAGCTGAAGAGATTTCAGCTGTTACGCTCTCCAATTTAGACTGAGTACTTTTCAGGACAAAATACTTAACCTCATTCACAGATAAATAAATATTGAGCTTCTATAGTGCGTGTTCAATTAACTTTGGCCATATTTTTCATTATTTATTAGAAAAGGAAGAAACATGAACAAACATCATGAGAGAATGTTGCCGGGCAAGCTTTGACCTAACAACTTTGTGCAGAACCAAAATCCGTAACTTATTGCTTAACTTCATTTCTATTCAATTTACCGCGTTTTCAGAAGAAAATTTAGTGTCAACGACCTATTTTATAATGTACACTGGTTAGTTATTGTGAGAGAGGACGGGTATTTGTCACTCAACCCGAATCTTGGAGGTGGTAACACCTGGCTATAACAATGGCCCTACATACCCGGCCCATTGTAATATCTTTAGCTCATGGTTAGCTGAAGTCTACACATATCCATTGGTGTCTGATATTGGGAAAAAGAAATTGAGGTGACATTTTATATATTTTTAAGAAAATGTGCCAGTTTTATGTGCGGGAACAGACACTTATGGGATCGTAATAATTTATTATGAATTTACACTTGGTTTTCCCTTACCCCCCAGATGGGGACTACATAATTTGTTATACAGTTGGTTATTTGGTCCACGTCCCATGGTCTAAGAGGTTTTGTCTCCAAAGACGTAGAAAATCTTTCCTGGATGTTATTGATAACCCTATCCCGGTTAACAAATGAGCTAACTTGTTATTGTCTCATCTTTTAATATGCTAAGAGGAAAACATCTGCATAAGTGCAATTTCTTAATTAGTTATTTTGAACAATCGTTACCCGTTTATCTTTTGACTTTTATTGAAGTATTTTATGTGTGTATATTGACAACGCGTGCAATAATTGTAAAGGATATGTCATTTGCCATGTACGCCGTGAATATTTTAATGTTCAATTCCCTTATTGAATCATGTTTGATATTCTAAAGTGATGGCGAACTAAACAAAGGGTGCGTTTCTTTCTGTTACAATTCTAGTTGACTTTGAAATAGTAAGGATCATCAAACAGATTTATATAGTCATGCAAGGGCCTGTGCCTTTCTTCTTTGAGTAGATCAATATTAAAACACCCATGATGTAACACACTTTGTTTTAGTCAATGTATCAGTTCTACCAATCAAACACTTTGTTTTCATTAGTTGATTATATGAACAGGAAGCTTATTCCAGAGTTTTGGGCTGATCACATTAAATGAACCTGATCACTGTCAGGCTGATTGTAAATGTTTGGAGAACAATCTGTCTTACTACTAGTAGGGTTATAAATCGGAATCTCATTCTAGGAGTTTGGGAAGAAGGTTTGAAGATGTTTTTCTATAATTTGAAGGGTGCTGAATCAGAATGTTTGGGTCCAACCTCTGGGAAATGTGGGGAACTGTGTAAAATAAGGGGATCAAATTAGTACAGGGGTAAATTTGAAATCAAGTCAAATTGTGTTTAAATGTATACCAATGTATTTGTCTCATTTTAAGGATTAAGAAAAGGTATAGTTTGTCTAGGTTCCGACCTTTAGTTAAACAGGTATAGCCCTATTAAGGTTCAAGGTCATCATGGGGTAAACGATACCCAAGTGCTCCGATTTTGTTGAAAGTGGTGTCAAATCGTTCGTCTTGCCTTATTTTACAATGTTTGGCATTTGGTTTCGTAATTAGTGGGAAAAATGCAACAGGGGTCTACATGGTCTATGGGGGTCACCAAAACTTGACCTCAAATTGTATACAGAGATGTCACCCAAGTAATTGAAATTAATTTTCTGCTTCAGTATGACCAGAGCAATAATTTGACACCAGTTTCAACAAAATCTGAGCATTGGATTTGTTTTCCCCAGAATGACCTTTAACCTTATCAGGGATGTACCTGTGTAAGTAAAGGTCGGAACCTATACAAACTAGACCTTTTTTAATCCTTATAATGAGACAAATACATTGGTGTACATTTAAACGCAATTTGACGTGATTTCAAATTTACCCCTGTACTAATTGTACCCCCTTATTTTACAATGTTCCCCACATTTCCCAGAGGTTGGACCCAAAAATTCTGATTCAGCACTCTTAAAACTATAGCAAAACATCTTCAAACCTTCTTCCCCAAACTTCTACAATGGAATTCTGACATATAACCCTACTATACTGCCTGTAATTGCATGTCACCGTATAATGACATCTGTACTGGTGAAGATGCGTGCACTAATCCGTTAACGGAAGGTGCCTACGGTGCAATTGACTCAGATTTTTCCGCCGAATCAATTCTAAGCCAGAATCTTAACTCTACACCGAAATGGTATAATTAGTAAAACGTCATTATATTAATACATGTATGTAACACTGCACGTTACCTACTTAATGCGTGTATAAAAGGCTACAAGTGGTATTTACTTAAGTGTAAAAACAATCTGTTAAACGGCACGGGCAGATGTTCATAATAAAATATGAAATTACTTCAATTTGCTCGCAGACGATAGTCTATGCCATTGGAAGAATATATTTTACACATAAAAATATCACCCGAAAACAAATAGGGGTATTAATAAGAGCCGAAAGACATCCAGGTAATTTGTAGGCTAACTTTCTGTTGTCTGCTGAACAAAATCGTTCTGTTTACCCATAAGGGCGCGGCGCCGCAATGGGCAACCATGCAAAAATGTCAATTTGATTTTTTTTAATGTGCCTGTGTCTCTTTAATAAACCTTAACAAGTATACCTTGGGTCCCAATACGAGACTACTCAGAAGATACTGGTCATTTTTTTTCTATCGTCAAAGGTAAATCTGATTTATAAAAAAAAAAAAAAAAAAAAAGGGGGGGGGGGGGGGGGGGGGGGGCTGGAGTTAAAATTTGTATGTAATATCATTAATAACAAAGCAAAAAGCAGTGTAGATCTAAACTCCAAATTCCTTCTCTAGTTGTTATTAACCAGTTATGAAGTCCCAATAAATTTACGGTCTTAAATTCAGTAATGGACATTTTGAGTTGATGGTGGTAATTCTGATACTACTTAAATGGCAGCCATTTCAAACTTTGTATGTCATTGTAATACTGTACTATTCAACTATAAATACCATATGTTCGTTTCAATAGATTTCACTTCACGAATCATTTCATACCCTGAATAACTTAATGCAACATTATGCAGGTTTGAATAAGGATATTCAGCATGACGGAACTTTGCTGCTGGCGGCCATTTGGAAAATTCAAGATGGCTAATGATGTTGATGAAAATTTTATACTACTCTCAGAACTGGGTTCAGCTACCACTGAAATGGCGGCCATTTTGATTTTTGATCATATCTGAATCACACTTCTGAAAATTTCAAAATGCAGGTCTATGATCTAGAGTAGCCATAGGGCATATGTAGATTAAAGAACATATTTAAAGTAAATTTTTATCGCTGAGTGTCAACTTTTAGAGTCAAAAGTCCTTACACTATAGAGGATGATTCAATAGACTTTTTAGTGAAGGAGTTTATCAGTAAAGAAGTTACTTTTAGCATGAACATTGAGTTTAGAGACCTAATTATTCTTCTAGGCATTAAGTTTATATCATCTGATCGTGTTTTGCAACTGGAATGCAATGAAAAGTGCCTCTTCTTTGAAGAATACTGCGCAATTCTGCAATTATGGAGGAGTTGTGTTGTGTTACAATGTTCCGAAGAAAATATTTTCAATAAGGTGGTCTATGGTCCATTAGAAAATATGTGGAACATGGAAAGCTAAATAAATGTCTTAGACATTTTTCATCGATGGCTGCGATTGCTTGACTCCTTAACTATGGCCTCTCATATAGAGTATAATTTCATTTAGCTTGTCTTATTTCTGGGAATAGTGGTCCTATATATGTTGATTTTCGTAACATTGTAACGATGATAATGCCCAACCATGTATGATGTTTTAGCGAGTTATCGCTACCTCCCGAAACTCGAATATGTTGGATATAGGATTCAATATCTTGTCTTCTGTTTTAATGTTTTAAAAATATTTACTGGCAAATTGACAGTAGACTATTAGTTTATAATACTGTACTGTTAATACAATTTTCAATTACAGATTACAATTAGAGTAGTAGAATATCATTATACATAATTATATATTTTGCAGAGACCAAGGCATTTCTTGTTAATGATACAGGACCATCCAATTGTTCATGTTCGTTGAGAGATGTCCTCAGAGGATATCTCGTTGCCGAAACGTCTGAAATATTTATGAAAAAAACCATTGCGTAGTTTAAATTTAAATAATAAAGTAACACGAATAACTTTTACTAAAGAGTTAGAGAGAAAGTCACATAACAAAGTCAGAAACTAGCAATAGTATTTTCCATAAGACAAAGTCTTTATAATCCGCTTATAACTTTTGAACCACCCGAGTATGCACAGATTTTCGCAATTGGAATGGAATTTGCAAATAATAGATGACGTAGCTTAGTGAAAAATCACACCACTTATATAGATTTAACAAGAGTAATTATATCAGCGCAATTAGATATCAGAAGATAAAGAAAAAACGGGCAATTTGCAAAATACATTTTATCTATAGGTCCCAGTCCTACAGAAAACTCAACCCAACTCAGTCTCATTATATAAAAAAAATGTTAATTGTGAATACTTAATCAGCCGCGTCCTTTGTCAACAATCATTGGATTTAGTTGGGCGTCCTCTATTGACAAGATTCAATATAGCAATTTCTTACGTTTAATGCGCTTTATTCTGCATGGAATTGATTTAAAGATCATTAAAATCGCTATTCGACGGATCGGTTTGCGTACTGAGATTAGTGGTTCGAATTTCGAACCTTATTTAAATCTCTTCCAGAAATTACAATGTTTTTTCAATAAGTAGACATTTTGTGATTGTAAAGTGTTCAAACCTATGTGAGAGAAGAGAGACGCGCTACCAATATATAACATTTCCAATTTGTTACATTGGAAATAACACGCATTTAAGAGTTCCACGAGGTCTGGGATAAACGCAGCCAATGTCCGCTGAAAAAAATCATGACCATGTACAATATTATTATTCTTCATGGATAGGATCAATGTCCGCGTTTGAGAGCCTGACATGAGAACTTGTAAACAACTTATTGTCAAGCAATTGTGAATCCGCAAAATATATCTTCAAAAGTGGCTCAATAGACAAAATTCTAAAAGAGATGTTAGATAATTTAAAGTATCTCTAAACAAACCTGTTGGTAGGACTCCTATCCTTTGGTACCCCAGTTTTTAGATCTTTCAGCGTAACCGCAGATACAATATTGATACTTGTCTTCGTAAATGGCATCGTGAAAGTAACCAAGAACTTGGTGGTTTCTACAAAAATAAATTAATATGCATTAGTTGATTTTTACTACTTCTTGCAAAGCGCTCATCACATTATAAAAAGCAAATGGCAGCCACATCGAGCTTAAATCGTGTTGACGTGAAGCACGTTTTTTCAATAGAACGAAACTGTGTAACAGGAACGAGGTAGGACGAGATTGAGGTTTATTTTGTATTTAAACACCTTGATAGGAAAGTCTTCTCTAACATTCAGAGGGTAAACGTTTCTCCGAATGAAACCCGGAGCAATACAGGTTAAGAGCGTCCAATGCACGTGTGACCACTGAGAACTGAGGAAAGAGAGAGAGCGATAGTTTATTTTTATTTATTTACTTTTTTATATAGAATATACACTAGTAGAGGAAGTTATGTCGATAAAACCTATCACCAGGCATTTCGTTGTTCCGCATTTGTTGTTTATTCTGTGCTGGTAGCGCAGAATCAGCCTGTCACCTTTGTTTGATGTTGATATGTCAAATGCGTTCTACCGCTTGCCTCAAAAAAGTGGTACAATCAGAAAACATTGGTTCAAATTAATGTCAAATAAGTCATTTTTACTTGGCATAATATTAAATAACGAAGAACAGGCGTTCCAATCGTGTTTGTTCATCTTTATTGGTGTTGTCCGTTCAGTGATTAGTAGAGGGAGGGGGAGAATATCACTTTATTGCGCATACACCAAAAATCATTTTGTGCACTTCACTTTTATGCATGGGCAGAGTGTTTCGCGCATTTTATGCATGCTGTCTTGCAGCTACAAAAGATTGAAATAAACTTGACAAAAAAATCAAAAACCCATATAAATAAACAAAGGAGTGAGTGAGTGAGTATGAAAGTTTAACGACAACTCAACACAATTGTTGTTATATCGTGTCATTACGTTTTATCATTAGATTACGTTTAAAAACATCAAACCTTAAGACATATATCACAATAATACCAACCCAACCTTTTTTTAAAAGTTAAAAAATTTATACAAATCGGCCTCCTTCAGAAATTTATAACCTGAAGCGGCCTAAATCTGAAATAATGTTTTCAAATCTGGGGACACTATAAATTTTCTACGATAGCGCATAATCAACGCACTCAAAGTATACATGTTTTACAGAAAGAGACAATCACAAGAATACACCGAGGGACTGGCTCACCTCTAAGAAAATGACTATGGGTCATTTAAGTATGACCAATTTTACATCGTGTCTAATACAATCTCGTCCCTTCGTCAATTCAAACCTGAACTACCACAGCTCCAACAGTTTTGAAATCATGGCTTTTATATTAGGGAATGATCCCACAGCTTTTGCCACCTATTTCTGATATAGCTATTCACTAAAGCCTTAAAATTGAGGGAAATCGCAATTTTTGGTTATATGCATATTAAGAGCTTCTTTCGCCAAAACATCAACCTTTTCATTGGCTTGAATACCAATTTGACTCGGAACCTACCAAGCTAAAACAACGGATTTATTCCATTGAGACAAATTGAAGAATCCTTCCAACAACTCAGCAAAATAGGGATGACGACATCTCTGCCTTTCAAAGCCATAAGACTAGATAGTGATAATAATATAAGAAATGACTCTCATTTGAATTTTCAGCTACTTCTAAGGCCAACTTAAGTGGCCGCAATTCAGGGTGCCGTGCAAATGAAGCATTATCAGAGTAACCTAATCTGACAGATGATCACGCCGACTTTTTTCATAAAACAGCTGGCAGCAGCCTTTTCCAAAACCTTGACCTCATCTTATAAATAGCTCGATGTTGATGATATTTATGGCCTAAGATCATAAATTTAGTCTGACAAACAGATCATCATTTAGCCCGTCTTATATTGACATAAAGTTAGGTCAATATACAATTCACAACATTTTCCGCAAGGAGGACTAATAGGAAAATCAAATGAGCAATGTTTATCACATTAGGACATACCTGTGAACATCCCTCTTTTATACGGATTCCAAGATTAATAGCATTAGGTTTACTAGTAAGAAGTTGGTAATTTAGGCGAACAGGTGCTCTCATGTGTGGGATATCAGGCTTACTTTTAGTTTTAGAGCATATTGGAAAGCTAATTTTTTCCCATCTAAGAGTAATGGATGTTTCATTCGTCTTCGAACAGATAAGCTTTGCATAGGAGAGGTACGAAAGGCACCCACATAGTCTAATACCTTGATTCTGAGTAGGTTCAAGCTTTTTCAAATAATTATGACTTACGAGCAGAACTATAAACATGCAACCATAATCCAATTTTTGATCTCACACAGTGATTCTATACATGCGAATGCAACACGGAGCGATCTGCACCCCAGTCATCTTAGAAACTACTTTTAAAAGATTCATACTTTTTGACATCTATTCCGCAAATAGTCAATAGAGCTGTGAAGTTCAATTTACATTCAAATATTAAGCCCCGAATTTATCTGTGCAACGACTGGAATAGGAGGACCATTCAATTTTAATTCTGGATCAAGGTGAAGACGTCTTTTGTTGGCAAAAAGCATATCAAACAGTTTTAGTTTTAGAGAAACGGAAACCATTTTCATCAGCCCACTGTTGAATCTTATTCTGGCAATTTTTGCATTTGTCTTTCTATAGAAACCATATTTGATGAAGAATACGTAAATATAGAATCTCTTCAAACAATGACCTCTCCATTCCTGCATTGACAACTTGGCCATACTATTATTTTCAAAAGAATAGAGAACAGAGAGAATACTACCCTGTGGAACACCCATCTCGTGATATGAATTCTGATAAGACTGTTCCCAACCGAACCCTAAAAACACATCTGTCAAAAAATTCTTAATACCAACCATTTTACCTCTTTCTCCTAAATGATGCAATCCTTCAAAATACCATATTTCCCAAGTCGATTATCATAGCCTTCTCTAATCAAAGAATAGCCGACACAACATGATGTCCTCTAACAAACCATCACTGAAATAAACAAAACTAAAGATTCAAGACTAACAAGTTGGTCAATAGTACCACTGCGCCTGCCGGAAACCACTTTGACACTTGGATATCAGTCCATTACTTACCAAGAACCAAACAAGACGTGCATTAATCATCCTTTCCATGGTATTACATAAACAACTGGTACGGGAGATTGGACGATAATTTGTTGCATTGGTTGCATCTTTCCCTGGTTTCGGAACAGGAATAATAGTAGCTTCACGCCATACATTTGGGAACATCCCAAAACCCAAGACTCCCATATATATTGAAATATCACGCAATACAAGAAGGGATTCTTGTGAAGATGCTTACGAAATTGATCATGGATTTCATCTGGTCGCCGTGGCAGTATCATAACATTTACTAAGAGAGTCAGTAAAGCTCTAACATGCTAAATGAAATATTATACTCCTTTGCATCATTGGATGAAAAATCTAATTTCTGTTTTGGTCAGCAGTAATTTTTAAAGGTCTTGTGAAGTCGAGTATAATGATTGCTGAAGAAGTGTCCCAAAATTCATCTGCCAATAAAGTGGCAATATCCTGAGCTTCTGTACATTTCCTACCATCAAGATTATCGAGATGAAAAGTGGCATTTTCAATGTTTCCCACTTATTTTCCTAACCGTATCCCAAGCTTTTTTAAAAGGAGTTCTAGAATTTAATTTGGATACATATTGCCTCCAAGACTCCCGTGTACTTTTTTTAATATGCGACGAGCTTTAGCACGGGCTCTTTGATATTTTCTTAAGTTGTTCTTTGTTGGGCGATTTTAAAAACATGTTTAATTTTAGCACTTTGCGACAATCAATAACGACTTTACATTCAGCATTAAACCATCCTGGCTTGTGTTTAATATAAGCTTTTGAAGACGATTGGGAATTGATATTGGCTATATTCAATCAAATGTCAGTGAATGAAGAAAGAGAATCGGCAATGTTAACAAAAGCTTGCCTATTAATTACAGCTAACAGCTATCATTAAACTCTGGCCAGTTGGCCTTATTGAGTTGCCTTTGGAACTCGCTACTTCAGGCATTGGCTTATTAATATCTATTAAGATTGGAAAATGATCACTACCACACTGATTATCATGAAAACCTCCCCACAAACGGGTCCATAAAATAGTGGGAACAAATTATAAATCAATAGCGGAGGAGTACCAGTCGCAGAATGGATGACTGTACTAGACCCATTCATCAATACAAGAATCTGAATATTTCTCCAAAATAAGATTCGACAATGACACACAAACGATGGGTATCCTGCAACCCAAATTCACTTGGGCATGTGAAGTCCCTACAAAAGGGAAGGGAGAAGGAAGTGACCATCAAATACATCAATTTCATCAAACTATTATATTTAGGATGACTGTAAACAGAACAAACGTTATTAGGCGGTGAAGAGTAACTTTAACGGCAACTGCTTCCAAATTGGTATTAAGTTGTATGAAGATGAGGGACTCCACCCTTTATCCGATAGAGACCCTCCAATAGCTCTATTATCCAATGGGGATACAGCTGTTTTGTTATAAGAATCGTACCCACCTTAAAACAAACTGTATTTAGAAAATCACATGTCTTTAAGCCGAGTTTCTTGAAGACAAAGAAAAGATGGGTTATGGTCAGTTTAGAAGGCATTTAACGTTCTTCATAATGGGTCTAAGCCCTCTGCAATTACATTGCAGAATTGCACATTTGTTAGAATGTGTCACTTTTTACCAGAATTAGAGGACCTCTTCCTACAATCACTTAATTGTCAGGGTTTCAGGGACAAAAAAAGTCCATGCCCTCCTCATCATCTGACAAAAGTGCATCAAACTTGTAATAAAGCTGATAGGATCCGTTGAGCCCTTTGAAATTCTTAATGATTGAGAATGTTTAGTATTACCTGATTTTGACGAGTCAGAAGTAGGTGGTTTTAATTGATTGGGATTACCTCGTTTCTTTGGCTTGTGAGAATTAGGTTGACCTTTATCAGTTCCTCCAGTTTTATTTTGTAGTCTCTTTCTTTTCTATAGATCTACTTCGGAGTGTAGTAGATGCCTGAACAGTGTCCCCCTTTAGAGGAACTGATTGTTTCTTAAAAGGATCTCTAGGAAGACGTGAGATCTTGTACTAGGCAAAGTCATCTTAGTTGCAATATTCTTATTTACTTGTCTTTTTCTACATTTCTAATACTGTTGAGGATGGGCAAAATCATTAGGCCAAACAAGATCCGTTTGGGAAAATGGTGTCTTAGAAGAAATTGATTTTTGCCCACTTTTCACAACATAAGCATAATCTTTTGATCGTAACATGAGAACGAAGAGTATCTCTGGCTTTTGGTACGGTCATGTTACCTTTCACTTGATTTTTTGGATTTCTTTTCTCTCAACCAGTTAGGACAGGATCTAGATGTGCCGAGTGATTAACACTGCAATTCACACATTTAGCAGGTTTCCTTACAATTTGGATCATTGTGGCCCTTTTGCCACACTTGTCACAAACTTCTGACCTTCTACAATACGCTTAAAGTGGCCAAAACGTTGACATTTAACACATCTTGTAGGGCTAGGGATGTTATCCTCTACTGCACTGAAGGTAACCCACTTTTACTGACTTGGGTAAAGTTAGCGCATTGAGGGTAAGTATAAACGCTACCCGACTGATTTTTTACCATCTCTTGTAATCATAATCTATGATAGGGTGACATTTTGAGAATGCCAACACCACCAAAATCAGCATCAGAACAATTCTTAATATCATGACATTTAATTACACCCTTCTTAGAGTTAAGATGTTCTATGAGGAGATCTCTAACTGGAACGTGGGCAAGCATGGTAGTCATTTTGAGGTTATCCGACTGAATCTTACGGTCAACCTCCACCAAAATATCCCCAGACCTGAGTTTCTTAATATTTCTCACATTGCCAGCAATGCCTTCAATACCTTGTTACAGCAAAAGGGAAAGGCTTTTGGATAGGGTGGGGGTTATTCATCAATGCCATTCAATCCCACTAAAAAAGTGAGGCCAATGATAATCAACTACAGGATCCGGTTCACAATCTCTTTTTCGTTTAACAGGATTTTTTCAAGGTTTGTGTTGAGAATTCATAATGAAAAGTATTGAGATCATTCCAGAAGCTCCCCCCCACACGGAGCCAACCAGGGGACACAATACCTGTAAGTGGCAAATCATCACTCACTTATGC